>AWYF02003207.1:0-26058 GCA_000504405.2 Mycosphaerella sp. Ston1
TATTATAATTTAATAACTGCCTACCGCTCGGTCTATCCGAGTTCCGCGGCCGGCAAGGCATACTGCGAGTAGTATAAGAGTACACTAACGAGGACAGTAGAGGACAGCAATATAGGAGCAGTATAAAGTGTATAGAGCAGTATAGAGTAATTTATATATGAATATACGTAGGTAGGAAGCCGAGGAAGAGCCGGACCACCCTGTGTCACTTGGCCACTTTGGACCTCCGTAAAGAAGATCAGCGGCGACTGCCGACAAGGAAGAGAACTCGCCGCCTCAAGTGACCAAAGAGTGACACCAGCGACACGATCCGGCCGATGTTGCTGTACTGCCAGCACATTATTACATGCTATCCTCTTGTTGTGATAGATGCGGTGGGACGAGTATGCGGATAGTAAGATACGGTACGAAAGGTGAAAAGTACAGCGAGTCCGGCTAAAGTCTCTATCCACCCTGTCATTGGCGAGGGGAGGGTGTGGGTGATCTGCAACATGCGCCGAGGCGAGGGAGAGAAAAACAAAAGCACGATGTGAAGGGGTGCTATAGGTAGGGGTACCGACTCATGCTGTTCTTTTGACATGTGGTCGCCACGTGAGGATACCTTATGCACGAGGCGAGTGTGAGTACCTAGAGTGGTTGGTATCAGATTTTCTATATTGTGATTTCCTTGTGCTTCATCTTTCCCGTGCAATTGATTCTGTTACAGTACCAGTCTGCCTATTCAGATATGACGCCAGCGGTAACAGATTCGAGAGAGACTGACTTCCAGAAGAAGCACAATACAGAAGACAAACACTATGTGACGAACATGGCAGCTACATGTAGGCCAAATACATATACTGCCAATGACCAAATCCAAGCAGAAAAAGCAAAAGCAGAACATCCGCGTCCCTCTCCCATCAAAGCAGAACACGCCCCAGGACTCATCCACATTCTCTCCCAAACAACTTCAAGACCCTCCACCACCTCCCCCTCCAGGCCAGAAGAAGATCCCACCCCTCCCCCCGACGGCGGCCTCCAAGCCTGGACCCAAGTCTTCTGCGTCCACCTCACCATCTTCTCCACGTTTGGCTACATAACCTCCTTTGGAGTATTCCAAACCCACTACGAAACCGTCCTCTCCCTCTCCCCCTCCTCCATCTCCTGGCTCGGCAGCCTCCAAATCTTCCTCATTTTCGCCCTCGGCACCATCACCGGCCGCGCGACAGACGCCGGCTATTTTCGCCACGTCTACATCACCGGCTCGGTGTTTCAAGTTCTGGGGATTTTCGCGCAGGCGGAAGCGAGGCGGTATTGGCAGTTGCTGCTTTCGCAAGGTGTGTGTATTGGCGTGGCGAATGGTTTGCAGTTTTGTCCCGCGATGGCGCTGGTTACGACGTATTTTGCGAAGAAGAGGGCGTTGGTGTGTGGCATTGCGGCTTTGGGGTCTTGTACGGGGGGAATTGTGTTTCCGGTTGTGGTGCAGCAGCTTTTGCCGAGGGTTGGGTATGCGTGGACGGTGAGGGTTATTGGGTTTATTATGGTGGGGACGAATGTTGTGGCGATTGCTTTTCTGCGAACGAGGTTGCCGGCGAGGAAGTCGGGGCCGATTGTTGATTGGGCTTCGTTTAAGGAGCTGCCTTTTGCGGTCTTTTGTGTTGCTATGTTTTTCAACTTTTGGGGATTATATTTTGTAAGTTGTTGCTTTTCAGCTCACTGCCACCACCACCGCCATCACCACCAAACATCAACATCATGGAAAAACTGATTGGCACAATAGGTATTCTTTTACATCGGCTCCTACAGCCGCATAATCCTCGGACTCAGCTACCCCCAATCCATCAACCTCCTCCTCACCATCGTCTCGGTAGGCTTCCTCTTCCGGCTCGTGCCAAACTACTTCGCCGACAAACTCGGCTCCCTCAACACCCTCATCCCCTTCAGTCTCCTCTGCAGCATCATGATGTTCGGCTGGATCGGCATCACCTCCGTCCCCGCTCTCTACATTTTCGCCGCCATCTACGGCTGCGGTTCCGCTTGCGTGCAAGCTCTGTGGCCGGCGATTATAGGCAACTTGAATGCTGTGGAGGATTTGGAAAAGGCCGGCGTGAGAATGGGTATGGCTTTTTCGTGCGTGAGTTTGGCTTCTTTGACGGGGCCGCCGTTGGCTGGGGCGTTGATTCAGGTGAGAGGGGGGGACTATCTGTATGCTCAGGTTTGGGGTGGGGTGAGTTTTATGGTGGGTTTTTTGGGACTGGTGATGACGAGGTGGGCGGTTGTTGGGTGGGATTGGAAGGCGAGGATATAGTTTTTCGAGGTGAACATAGATATGCCTACCTACCTTATAGAACTATATCATCGTTTCATCTGTGTGAAGTTCGAAAGCCTGCACACAACATAATGTCTTGGGTGTAATATGCCAAGTTCGCTGACGCCTTGATACCTGATATCTGTACGCTCAGCTGTTCGCAGGGACCATGTAACTCGTGGCCATCAACTGCGGAGGGTGAAGCGCAGTGTGAAGCCCAAGTAGTGCTTCTGGTATACATGTATCTACCAGGTAGTTGTAGTCTATGCACCTCATCTCGTTGATAAACAGATACCTTACCTTACTGTGATAAGGTTGTCATTCCCACCACTTTCGGGCGTTGTTGTCATGTGTAAACAAACATTCTCCCTCTTTCTCTCACTCTGTCTCCCTCTGTCACTTGAGACACCAACGCCCAGCACAGGTCACGCCCAGCACAAGTCACGCCCGACGATCATGGCTGACGATCTGATCGACTTCAATGTGATTGAAGGACAGAAGGAGAACATCCAGGCTCTCCCCAGCGGCCGCTCCGCCAAAGCCCTCGCACAGCTCTACTCACCACCGCTGCTGGGAGCCAACCCGACGCCGAACGATGCGCATGCGGAGAAGCGCGCCGAGTTCGAGAGAGAACTAGCCAACATCGACGAAGCGGACGATCCACTCGACGTCTACGACCGATACGTCAAATGGACACTAGACACCTACCCATCAGCACAAGCGACGCCGCAATCACGGTTACTGCCTCTACTGGAGCGCGCCACAAAGACGTTTCAATCGTCCAAAGACTACAAGAACGACGTGCGATATTTGAAGATTTGGCTGCACTACATTCGACTGTTCTCAGATGCGCCTCGAGAAGTGTTCGCGTTTCTGGCGCGACATGGCATTGGCGAGGGTCTGGCATTGTACTATGAAGAGTTTGCGGCATGGCTGGAGAATGCGGGACGGTGGAGCCAGGCAGAAGAGATCTACAAGATGGGCATCGAGAACGAGGCTCGACCCTCAGAACGGTTGATGCGCAAGTTTGGCGAATTTGAGCGGCGGAAGGAGGCGCGACCAGAAGACGCAACGGAGCCGTCGAGTCCAGCTTTGCCTGCTGCGCGGCCGGCTCTGGCAGCAAAGACTGACCCCTTTGCTGCTGTGACGCCTTCCTCCACTCAACAGCAGCAGAGTCGTGGTGGTGCGAGTGGCAGCAAGAAAGCGAAAATGGCCATCTTCGCTGATAGCGGCGAAGACTCGAGACCCGCGTCAGGAAGCAGCTCGAAGGGCTGGGACAGCATTGGAACGCTCGCAGATCGCAAGAAGGAGAATGCCACTGCCGCGAAGCCCATGGCCGGGCAGAAGCTCATTGCTGGTAAGACAAACACAGGTATGCAGAAGATGGCGATCTTCAAGGACCAGGTAAGTCACCCTCCAGCCATCTGACAGGAGATCACGTATTTACGAATGCAGGACTAAATATCGCGTGTTTCGTAGTCTTCTAACTCAATGCCACGACATCTTTCCTCGCACTCGTCGTCGAGTAGTAACCATGACCAGCAGTGCGTGTTCAACGAAAAGACGGGCAGGCTAGAGTGCGTTTTTGTGAATCTAGAGGCTGTTTACCCAGAGACAGGCAATTTGGCTGTTGAATTCTGCTTCGAAGAGCTACGAGCGCGACATCGAGGGTGGTTAGATAAAGATTGGAGCAAAGAGCAGCAGCAGCAGAAGAAGCAGACGAAGATGACGACCAGCGAGTCTTTCGATATCCAGTTGGACACGCCCACGCCCCTACAAGCGCAGACACAAAGAGACGACGCACCTCTAGCAAAGTCGGTCATCAAGGAAAAGCCATTTACCATCTTCTCAGATGCTAACCAGGAAACACCTGAATCACGACCGACATCCAAGCAGAAAGGCTTCAAAATCTTTGAAGACACGGATCTCGAACCTAGACCGCTCCCGAAGCCTGAAGCACCCAGCAGACCTGCGACAGTGACGACAACTCTGGCACTGAATGACGAGAACGATGAGAACACGCCCCCTTCGAAGCAAGAAATTGATGCAGCCAAGAAGGCGAGACGCGAAGAACGCGCAAACCGAACGCGCAAGATCAAGGTGATGGAAGTCCAGCACATCAAGAACGAGACGCAAACGATCAAGCTGAACATGGACTCGCCGAAGTCGAAGCCGAAGAGAAGAAAGTCGGTAGCTCCTGAACCAACAATGACAATAAACACTAAAGAGGCCATGGACGAGATTTACGGCATCTTCAGTGCACCTCTGCCATCCCAATCGGAGCAACGCCAGGAAGAGGAGTCTGAAGAAGAGAGCGAAGAGGACAGCGAGGGTGATGAAGATGATTACACGACTGGGGACGAAAGCACAGCAACGGGCAAACTATCGGCTCCAGCGAGCGAATACGGTGATGAGACGCGAAATGAACTCCTTGGAGCGCAATGTGACGATGATCGCACTGATGTATCAGGCTGGTCCGACTTTGATACAAGCAAGCACGTCCCAAGGGAAGACGATGAGAGCGGTATGACATCGGCGCAAACCACAGTGCAGGACACTTACGAGGTGGATGAAGCCATGACTCCGGTCCACGATGAGAATCCTCAGACCCGCTATGTTCCTGTGGCCCCAGAAGACTACGAACCGCCAGTAATGCAGATGCGTGACATGGGCATAGTGCCAAATCACAGGCTGCCCTTTATGACGCCCATCGTTGAGCAGACTGAGTCGTCATTGGGTATACCGACAGGGAGACCGGAAAAGGACTACTTTGGTGCAAAGACGCCTAGTAGAAAGATCGGTATGCCTGATGGGTTTAATGATGAGGATGAAGAAGAAGACGATGAGCCTCCGAGCAGTCCATTTGATGATGTGACAGCTGACATGGATGAAGACAAACGCAGGGTACTTCAACCTATTCGAACGAAGAGCACCAAAGGCACATTATCGCTTGGTCAGGGCACATCTAAAGCACAGATTGACGCAAAACTAGAGGGACCTGCGATTGCGGACACAGTCCAGAAAGGTCCGATTGTCAAGGACCTTCAGTGTAATCCAATGGACCCATATCTTCGTCAAAGCATTCTCTCTCAGATGAGGCCATCTTTGACGACCTACGAAGGCTACCACGAGCATATTGATGCTGTTTCAGGGAAGACGCCAGAAATCAAGAAGTACATCAAGCAGTTACAAGCATCACGAAAAAGCCAGAGCCAGTCTCAGGAGAAGACTTCGAACATACCGCCCATGGTTGCCTTTCCCGGAGCAAGTGGGATATACACCATCAAACGAGAGCTCGGAGCCGGTACTTTCGCTCCTGTCTACTTGGTCGAGAATAGTGCCGCGGGCTCTCTCGAAGAGCGGGAAGATCTTCTCGGTGATGACCACGACGATGGTCAAGAACTCTCTTCTGTTTCCACCTCACGTCTTGGAAAACTCACCCATAGAAGACCTCTCGAAGCCATCAAAATGGAAGAACCACCTTCCACCTGGGAATTCTACATCTTACGCGCCACACATCGGAGATTAGGCGTTAGTCGCGCTTCAGAGTCCATTGTCAAAGCCCACGAGATGCATCTCTTCCGTGATGAATGCTTCCTAGTAGAAGAATTCCGAGACCAAGGGACTCTTCTCGACCTCGTGAACATCGCTCGACTAGAATCCGGTTCGAATGGTGGCATGGACGAGATGTTGTGCATGTTCTTCAGCATCGAACTACTCCGAACAGTAGAAGCCATGCATTCCAAACACCTGATTCATGGAGACCTCAAAGGCGACAATATCCTCGTCCGGTTCGACGATCCTGGCATGGAAACAGATTGGTCCAACACCTATTTCCCGTCGGGTGCTCATGGTTGGTCGAGTAAAGGCATCTGTCTCATCGACTTTGGCCGTGGAATCGATATGAAGCATTTCGAAGACAACGTCGGTTTCATCGCAGACTGGAAGACCACGGATGCAGATTGTGCGGAAATGAGAGAATTGCGACCTTGGACCTATCAAATCGATTATCACGGAATGGCGGGTATCGTGCATTCGATGCTTTTTGGCAAATATATGGAGACGAGTGCGGATAAGGCTGCACCCTCACTGGGAGCTGCTCCGAAGAAGACGTATAAAATCCGAGAATCTCTGAAGCGGTATTGGCAAACGGAAATTTGGAACGAGTTGTTTGCCTTGTTGCTGAACCCTCTCATGCATATGGAGCATGAGAACGGGAGGAAACTGCCTATCGTGAGGAGTCTGAGGACGTGTCGCGAGAGAATGGAAAGTTGGCTGGAGGAGAATTGTGAGAGAGGAGTGGGATTGAAGGGAATGATTTCGAGAATGGAGGCTGCCATACGCGATCGGAAGAGGAAGGGTGTGAGATCTTGAAAAAAAAATTCTTGAGGCCCCGTGAAGCTTCCTTCCTACTTTACTCTCCTGTCCTGTCTCTCTGGTCTTTGGCGTTTTGATGGGATGGATGGATTATGATAACCAGGTTGCATGTCCGTGATTGAAGTGAAGCGGATTGTATAATTTTCGTATCTCTCGCATGATCATCACCATCGCTTGTTCGATTATTTCTTCCTCTTTTCTCTTACGTCCCCCCTTTCGAAGAATGTGCCAACTGGCTTTATTGATGTAGCGCTTGCTTGTTGGAGCATATGATGACAACTGCGACGTTGAGCATGCCCGAGGGGATTTCTTAATCTAGCTCTTTTGCCCTCGAGAGTTGGAGTGGGGATGGGAAGGTAGGACCTGGTAGGTTCTATGACTATAAGCTATAAATGATAATGATTTATTATGATGTATTATTGTCGTGGCTAAGTGTCAGTGTACGGAAGCTGACGTGAGACGATGATGGATTATTCTAGGAATGCACTCTGTCTGGATCTGCGGGGCAAAGTGAGGTAGCTTGATGGTAGTAGTAGCACAGATCGGACTTCATCAGAATGATATATATTTTGCTTTCGAAGTAGTGAAGCAGATTATCATGTGGGTATCATCATCATCATGTTCTCTCTATCGTAAATCACATATCTTCTAAGCGGGATTTTCATTTCTATAGAACGCTTGGGATCAGGAAGTCGAGGCTTTGCTAGCTTCACCTTCTTGTTGCTTCTCGTTCCATTCCTCACGCTCTTCGTCAGGTAGAGTGTGACCGCGACCTTTGTACTTGGTCTCCTCAATCATGTTCAACTCATCTTCCCGAGCATCGAGGCTGCGCCAGGTTAACCAGAATCCAACGCCTCCGACAAAGGCCAGGATGGCCACAACAGTGTAGTTCCAGATGAGAAGTGGGTCGTCGGACAGACTGACAAGTGCCTGACCAATGGCGGCGGAGAATGCGTTTTGGAGAAGATTGACACCCATGACCAGACCTCGCATGTTCTCGGGAGCCTTGGAAAATGCGTATTCCAAACCAGTGACGGAGGCGAAGATCTCGGAGAAAGCAATTAAGCAGTATGGCACAGCTTGGACCCAGACGTTGATCGGTGCCTTGCACTCAGCGCCACCACTGTTGACCTCGCTGGAATCGCAAGGAGATTTCTGGTAGATGTAGTATTGTAGCACAGCAGAGCTGACCATGGCTGCCGAAGCAACGAAGAAACCCCATGTGATACGCTTGAGAGGAGTGAAATGGAGGCCTGCCTTGCGGATCGTCGGGTACACGAAGTAGTCGAAGATGGGGATGAAGATGACCAATGTCAAGGGGTTTAAGTTGTTGATCAGGCTGCGAAGGAGTTAGCATTTGCCACTGTGATTAGATGTAGTCTGGACAAACTTACTCATTGGGAACACCACCAAGCTGCATTGTAGCTGATTGGGAGGTCAAGTTGTTCACCATCTGGTTGTAGGCGAGCCAGTACAGTGGCAGCCAGAAAAAGACCTTGCAAGCGCCGAAACCACGAGCGACTTGATCAATCCAAATGTCGTCCACACCTTGAAGCCAAGCTGGGGCGCTGTCACCAAGGCGACTAGGTTT
Organism: Mycosphaerella sp. Ston1; assembly: GCA_000504405.2. Lineage (NCBI taxonomy): Eukaryota > Fungi > Ascomycota > Dothideomycetes > Mycosphaerellales > Mycosphaerellaceae > Mycosphaerella > Mycosphaerella sp. Ston1. The sequence continues at coordinate 8,256 of AWYF02003207.1, forward strand.
GATCTTGTCCCAGAAGTCATCACGCTTGAAGTTCCTGTAGGTCTGAGCTGGGTTGGCAGACCAGCATCCTTTGCTCGCAAGAGTCAGAGCCTTGAAAGACTTGGAGAGCACAGATTCCGTTGGAGGGGCCAGTTTGTAGTGCTTCTTGCAGAAGATGAGCACGATAGGCGCGAAGAAGAACATGAACGTGGGCAGAGCATAAGATAGCCAAAATCCCACGTATTTCTCGGCATAGACCATACCAATACCTCCAACAAGCGATCCTGCGTTGATCATCATGTAGAAGTACAGGAAGACTCGAGAGTAGGTGACCTGTGGGTCGACAATGACGCGCTCGCCAGATGCAAGAGTCTTCACGAGCGGGCGAGTCTGGGGAATTTGCTCGGCGAGCAGAGGCGAGATGTTACTCTTGAAACCGCCAGTACCAATGCCCATGATGACAAGACCGACAGCAAAGCAACCAAGTGCGGATTGCGGGTTGTCCATGACATCGGGAATCGACGAAACAATGAGGATGGTGTGCCCGATGAGGGCCGCCACGATAGAGTACTGGATAGTCATGTAGCGACCAAGATACGTATCTGCGACGTAACCACCGAGTAGAGGCATGGTGTATGCCCAGAATTGGTTGAAGGTTGTCAATCCGGTGGCGGCTCGTTGATCTTGTCCGAGAGCTCCAGCTTGCTTGCAATCGTCCACACTCCACCCTGGCGCGTTGTAGCAAGTATCATTCTCGACGACAGCTCCCGTCCTCGATCCAAACGGGCGGGGTTGCTGGATGAAGTTGACGAATACTGCAGTTGTGCCATAGTACGAGAAACGTCTAGTGCTGGGGTTAGCGCATCGCATGTCATTGGAGACAGCTTCACTCAGGTACATACTCGCAGAACTCGACAAACGTGATCGTCCACGCAGTCCATGGAATCTTGCCACTGACACGGCGAAGTGTCTTCATCTCCTCCATGGTGGGCTCTTGGCCATCAGCAGTCGTGCGGCCAACCTCGGAGGCCGAGGTGGTGTCGCACTCTTTGGCTCCATAGAGGGCCGCCTTCTGCTTGGACTCGGAGATGACGCTAGGCCGGCGAGCCTCAGCCATCACATACAGATCTTGGTCTAGGGGAGCGCTCATGGTTGCTGAAGTGAGGCCAGATGAGCTGACCGAGAGGCGGGTCGAGATACAATGTCGGTAGCTTTATCGCCACGAGGGCTTTGGACCGTACAGGGGCTGTAGTCACTGCGAGCTGGAGCACAAAAGGCCGCTGAAGGGAAAGGAACCGGTCACCTCACATGGCGCGCACGACATTCTTCATATAGATCGTATCAGCATGTACAGATCCGGCTGGTAATGGTAGGATCAGCAACCAGGATGCCCACAGGCACGCGGGAGACATGCGACCCTTATCGCAGCATTCCCCATTGGTTGGCTAGTGTCAGTTGTATTGGGAAGCCAACGCGCGCGCTCATACAGGCTACAGCCAGAGGAGGATTATTGCATGCTACGGTAGTATGAGTTGCCACTTTGTCAGTAATGGCCAAGACGGCTATCACTCCACGAAGGGAAGGAGGTCGTTGATAGTCCGCCGTCAGGATCGTTTCGTTCACGAGGACAGGCCTGCCCAGCCCGGACAAACTCTTGTCGCTGTGCTTAGCACTTGGCAGAGGGACAGTCCAGTGAGACCACACGCGCTGTGGCGGATGATGCTCGGTTCGCAGCGGGCTAGAACAGGTTGCGGTATAACTCTGCTTGTTGATCTGTCTGGCAATGGCTGGAGGAACGCACTCCGAGATTACATTATTGTAGTACATGCACTCCGTAGGGTTGACCGTGGGCCGTTGACATGTGGTTCAAGGAACTTCAAGCCACGCTACTTCTAGTCTTGTATATGTCTTGGCAGTCTCTCTCCATCCTGGGTATATTACCTTAGCCTCCTGGAATCCTGGCCCCCCGCTTGGAGTCTTATCAAGTCATCTGTCACTGTTCAGTAACGTTGATATGGGAGAAGCGGCAGTTCAGCAGCTGTCTTCTAAGTAACACGCGGTTGTCTTACACCACCATTTTTACTATAATCACACATACAACAGGCCGTCATCGTATGTTCCTATCAATTGCTAGAACCGGTACCAACAACATTCCTGTGACACTGCGGCTTATCATAGAACTAATGGCGAAGAGGCACCACCCGGGGCGCTGACACACCACAGCAGACTCAGCTTACCTGTGCTACAGGCTATAACCTACAGAGTAGTACGAGAAAGTCGGTAATCCCTCGTGTATTCTGCAGCTGATACGGGAGAGACTCTTCTCGATGGTGCATCGTGCCATCGACCCAGTACCATGTCTCCTCTGGTTATAGTTGCCAACCACAGTTATCGCCTGCTTCGTGGAACATGGGTCCTAGCGTGGAATGGAATGCTATAGCAACGCTGTCTGTCAATGATATATGTCCTGCTGCTCCACGAGTCTGTCGAGTCAAGCATTGTGGCACATTCTTCACTTTTGCCGAGACCTTCACCACCTGCCGCATACGACGTAACTCATATCGCAACGCACAACTTTCCACCAAAACTCAGAACCTACACATCTACCTTATACTCGTCCGGCGAATGAACGACATCGCAAGTAGGTATCTATGGCACCGCCTGTGTGCTGTCTTGCGGCCAAGTTTGTGAACAGGCGACAGACACCTTTCGGCTCGTACCATCAACTGCCAAGTGCGCCGCATGCAGTACAACATTCGACCTGAGCTACATGTGTCTTATCGGTCAGGGACAAGGGGAGCCGACCGTAATAGCGAATCGTTGGGTTACATTGGCAATCCTCGTGCCTGTGGCGTGAAGTCGAACGTCGGGTCCTTTCTGATATCATCTGGAAAGCTTTGGTCTCAGGCTTGGAGAAGTGATTTATTGTGAATAGCTTTGAGTCGATCTCGAAGAACGGAGAGATGAGGCACCAGTGAACCAAGGAGCTGTCCCGCGGCAAGGTGGTTGCAGGTTGTCGTTGTGGGTCAGGTAGACCTCCACCTCGATGGCATCATATCCAATTAATAATGGCGATGCACATCTCACGACGACATTCTGTCACGCTCTTGGCGGCAAGGGATAGAGGTCAAGTATAGTACTTGTGATCGACTTTTCTCAGTCTTGTTCGCACCATTTCTCTTCACCCGTATCAAATACTAGAAAGAATTACAGAAAAGCAGGTCAATATGAAGGAGGCTATCGTTCACGCAGGACCCAAGGTCGAGATTAAGAACTCGCCCATCCCCAAAGCAGGGCCGCATCAGGTTGTGACGAAGATTGTGTATTCTGGCAGCAACCCCAAAGACTGGTATGTGTCTGTGTATATCGATCAGGCAGTCATACAGCAGAACTGACACTGGCACTATTTCTCAGGAAGATACCAGAATGGATGCCAAATGTTCCTCCGATGAATCAAGGCGACGATATCAGTGGTTATGTCCACGAAGTAGGAGAGGGTGTGATCGAGTTCAAAAAGGGCGACAGAGTCGGTGCATTCCATGAGATGCTCAAACCAGGTGGGAGTTACGCAGAGTACGGCTTGAGTCAAGACCATACAACCTTCTTCCTCCCAGAGAAGACCACTTTCCAAGGTAAGGCAATGCAGGTCATTGCACTAGCATAGAGACTGACACCTTTCACAGAGGGTGCAGCTATACCTCTCGCAGCCTTGACAGCAGCACTTGGCCTGTTCGACTCCGACAGACTTAACCTCCCCCAGCCAACCAACCCCGCCAAAGAGCCCATCCCTCTCGTTATCTACGGCGGCTCCTCAGCAGTCGGTTCCTACGCTATCCAATTCGCTCAGCGAGCCAACATTCATCCCCAAATCGTCGTCGCCGGTCGCGCACAAGCCCACGTGGAGAAGTTAATCGATCGCTCGAAGGGCGACACTATCGTGGACTACCGCAAAGGCGATGAAGCAGTCTCCCAAGGTATCAAAGATGCGCTCAAAGGTGCCAAGCTATATCACGCATACGATGCTGTGTCTGAGAAGAACAGCTATCAGAACATTACAAAAGTGCTAGAGCCACACGGTAGTATTACTCTGGTACTCCCAGGCAAGGAATATCCTGGCATGCCGGAGAATGTGAGGATGACCATCACATCTGTCGGAGACGTGCATAGCAGTAAGAAAGATTTGGGCTTCGTCTATTCGAGGCTGATCACAAGAGGGCTTGAAGAGGGGTGGTTCAAGGCCCAACCGCAAGAGGTCATTCCAGGTGGTTTGGGAGGCATTGAGAAGGCTTTGAGTCAGCTCAAGGACGGGACTGCGAGTGCTGTCAAGTATATTTTCAAGATCGAAGATACATATGCGGAAGATGGGGTCTTTAGGCACTATATAATGTCGGTTTGAAAGCTAACGACGAGTTTATAGTTCGTACCTATAAAGCATGTATAGTCATACATATATTATTTTATATACTGTAGAATATTAGATAATGAAGGGAGTCTAATAGCCGAAGAGGCTGAGTACGAGCAGAGAATGCGACTACCAAAAAAGCTTCCTACGACGCTGTATATAGCGATGTCGATAGTAGGTCGACCCCTCTGGTTTCCCTACCAGCAAGGTAATATTGTGACACCTATATATTACAGCGTGTAATGGATCTAAGAAAATAGCTATCCAGTGCTTAGCACTGCAACTCTCGATAGCTCAGCTGGAAGAGCGCAAGACTGTAATTGTGATCATACCCATTGTCATCTTGAGGCCCGCGGTTCGATCCCGCGTCGGGAGAACGATTATCCACTTTTTGCGTTCATCGTGGATGTTTTTGAAATAGTTCTGATTGCGTTCCTTCCCAACTTACCAATGATAAAGCGTGGCGTATTCTAAAGAACTCTTTCCTCGTATATCGCTGTTAGGACAACAACCCGACACAATTTGCTAGGACACGCGAAGAGTAGAGTCGTAGACGAGTACTTTTTCTCACTTTCAATAATATTGCCTTCCCGAGCAGTCGAAAGAGCACCTATGTAGCGTTTTCGCATAAGGCTACTCTACGCTGTTGTTGTTACGATGGGAGAACAGCTGCATCACGATTCCGGCTTCATACCAGTCAGTAGTCCTAGACTCCGCGAGAAATGTTCCTCGGGTGCAAACTTCCGGCTTAAAGGCGATGTGGGTGGTCCTTCCTGTTGCTGGTTTAGAGCACATGTGCGACACGTGCGGGTGAGAGGGAGAGGTATCACATGTATCTAGGTCCCGTAGGTAGGTAGAGACTAGGACGAAGATAATGATAACGTGGAATATATTGCCTCCGGCGGCTGTAAGAGGACTCTCTGAGAGCTATTTACTGCTGGAGCAAGTTTTCTTTTCTCACGTACCACCGCCTCCTCTAATGTCATGTCGCTCGTTATACACATCTGCGATACGCAGCTGCGCAGCTTGCCTCTCCATGAGATCCTCGTTCAATAATGCCGCTCTCGGATCATCAGGACCTTGATAGCCAGCTTCTTCAGGCTCTAGTGGTGGGTACTCGGGCGGAAAAGTTGGTCGATATGGAATACCACTCTTGAGATATAACAGCAATCGGTAGGCCGTGTTCCCGTTCAGGTAGTATCGATGTAGTCGTTTGCTCCGAATGAAGCCTAATCTCTCGTAAATGCGCAGAGACGGGATATTGTCGTCTTCTGTTTCGAGAGCAATCTGGTGGTGAATTGTTCAGTATATCTATGGGATATTATGGGTTGCATCTGTCTCACTTCATCCGCATCTTGTGCGATCATCTCGTCACACGCCATGCGCACGAGCCTGCTCGCGATGCCTTTGCCTCGTTGATCCTCTCTTGTGGCAAGCATGGCGATGTAGCCTCGCATGGGACCGCCTCTATGAGGCTCGAGCTTGCAGACTATGACTCCGACCAATTCCTCTTTTGGATTGATGGCCTACACGATATCAGCTTGACTACGGCAGGTAGGAAAGTCTTCATATGTCCAAGCACACCATGAAGCACAAATTGCCCCATTGATAGAGGAAATATCTGTAAACATAGATGCTATACGGCTCCGACAAATCTTTGGAGATCAGCTGCTTGATAGCAGGTAGCCAAGGAGATTCCTTCTCCTCGCCATAGCAGATGTATCGAATGTCATCGTCGTTCTTCTTGGCCGGCTTGTTGGTGGTTTCCTTGGCAGCCTCAGTGGAGTTGCTCATTGGCGTGGAGGGAATGAAAGGCGTGTGGAACGTGCATCGAATGAGACTTTTCCCGTTTGTGATATACGAGGGATTGCCGACAGGAGAGACAAAGATTATATGTGTCAAGAAGAACTACCTTAGTGCAAAGGATGACAAGTCGGTCGAGTGCTATGCCCGACTGGCCGCTGGGGACAGCAAGTGACGTCGCGGATCCAAAAGAATGTTGAGCTGTCGCGTGTGAACCACTGAACACCTTCACGACAACCCCACCACCCACCATGTCGTCGCTCAGGAGACGCATCTTTGGCACTGGCGGTGGTGATACCACGCCGCCTGCATCACGGGATAGCAGTCCTGCGCCAGCGCCGCACGAAGCCCTGAAGAGACCCGGCGCATACCGCGTGCTGACGACCGAGAGGTTTGACGAGCTGAAAGCAGCAGTGAAGAGTGGAAAAGGCAAAAAGAGGAGAAACGCATGGGTGTTTGGGCTGGGTCTGCTAGGTGGGCTGTTCGCAGCGGGCTTCTTCGCAAGCAGAGATGGCGCGTTGGAGCAACTGGCCGCGATGGCAGGTCTGGAGGATATGAACTTGGACAGCCTGATGGACGTGCTGCCCACAGGCTTGATCCGCGATGTTCAGGATTTACAGGTGAGAATCTCTCTTGTCGCCCACTTGCCGTCTTTTTTGTTTATTCACAGAGCTGATGGGTTGACCAAAGGTATACTTATATAGTCACGAGAAAAACAAGCTGTCGATTACGACTCTTTCGCCGTCGGTCTCCATGCTCGTAATGAGGGAATCAAGGCCAAATATCCTGTTATCATGATACCCGGTGTGATATCGACAGGCATCGAAAGTTGGGGCACTGAAGATTGGTCTAGGCAGTATTTCAGAAAGAGGTTATGGGGATCATGGAGCATGATGAGAGCTCTAGTACTGGACAAGCCGAGCTGGAAGAAGCACATAATGCTCGATAAGAAGACTGGGCTGGATCCACCTGGCGTGAAGCTGCGGGCTTCGCAGGGCTTCGATGCTGCCGACTTCTTCATTACTGGGTACTGGATATGGAACAAGATTCTGGAGAACCTCGCGACGATCGGTTACGATCCGACCAACGCCTTCACTGCAGCATACGATTGGCGCATGAGCTACATGAACTATGAGATCCGAGACCAGTACTTCACGCGACTGAAGAACCACATCGAGATTGCAAAGCACGTATCTGGCGAAAAGTCTGTGCTACTCTCTCACTCCATGGGCTCTCAGGTACTATTCTACTTTTTCAGATGGGTCGAGGCAGAAGGCTATGGCAACGGAGGGCCTTCTTGGGTGAATGACCATATCGAATCGTGGATCAACATCTCCGGCTGTATGCTCGGCGCACTCAAAGACCTGCCCGCTGTGCTCAGTGGCGAGATGCGAGATACAGTCCAGCTGAATGCTCTGGCTGTCTATGGCCTTGAAAAATTCCTCTCTCGTGCTGAACGAGCAGAGATCTTCCGCGCAATGCCTGGCATCTCTTCCATGCTACCCATAGGAGGCACCGCAGTCTGGGGTGATGAGAATGGGGCTCCGGATGACACTACTAACCAGACCACCACCTTTGGCAAATTCCTGAACTTCAAGGAAGTGAATAATACACTGACTCCAGGCAACATGTCCGTGGACGGCGCCATTGACTACCTTTTCAAGAACACCGAACAGTGGTATGTCGATCAGATTCAAAGCAGCTACAGCCGTGGTGTAGCGCATAGCAAGAAGGTAGTAGAGGACAATCTGATGATTCCTGCCAAGTGGATGAATCCCCTCGAGATCAGACTCCCCATTGCACCAGACATGAAGATTTTCTGCTTTTACGGCATTGGAAAGCCCACAGAGCGAGCATATTACTATCGAGAAGAGATGGACGCCAAGAACGACACTGCTGTGATGATTGGTATGACCCTTTTCTTCCTTTTCTTGCATCAACACACCTGTATTCCCTCCCTTGTAAGTACGTGACTAACACCACTACCACCCCCACAGATTCCACAGTCTCCTCCCCAGACGGCCAAATCGACCACGGCGTAGTCATGGGCGAAGGCGACGGCACAGTCAACATCCTCAGCACAGGCTACATGTGCAACAAAGGCTGGAAAATCAAACGTTACAACCCCGCCAACATCCCCGTCGTCGCCTACGAAATGCCTCACGAACCCGATCGCTTCAATCCCCGCGGTGGGCCTAATACCGCCGACCACGTCGACATCCTCGGACGCTCCTCTCTCAACGATCTGATCCTCCGCGTCGCTGGCGGAAAGGGACATTTGATCCAAGATAACATTGTTTCGAACATTTTGGAATATGCGGAAAAGGTCAAAATTTTCCCTGATGATGATGAGGAGGAGAGGGTTGGTGATGCGAAGAGAACCTTGGGGAACGGAGATGGAGATGGAGATGGTCATGAGCATACGAATCTCCATCCGGAAGATGCGGTGATTCCTCAGAATGAAGACCGCGCTAATGCCGAGGATGTGACGAAGCGTGAGATGGAAGAAGGTGGCACGGGCGCCGGGAAGAATACGGATGGGGAGGCGAGTGGGAAGGAGAAGACTGAGGGGAAGAGTACGGAGACTACGGAGGAGGGGGAGAAGAAGATGAAGGAGAAGCAAAAGAAGATAGAAGAGAATGGCGCTGAGAAGGATGAGCTGTAGGATAGTGCGTTCTTGGTTGGTGCGGTTCTCGATGGCGTTGTGGTTGGTATGAGGGGGTTATAGTGATGAGACATGCTTGTTCCCTCCTCACTCATTTTTCGCAAGAGAGAGAGATGATTACAGGTTTATAGATGGACAGAGGGAGAGAGCTTGACAGTTTCCGCAAGCGATTCATAGCAGTCAGTCATCACGTCCAGTTCGGCAATGAATTAGAGTACGAGATACATGTATACATGTACCTTATGTAAACACCGAAAAGAAAAGAGAAAAAAAAAGGAAATCACATATCACGTCAAGGCAGGAGCCAAGGAGGACCCTACTTTATTGCTACTACATCTCACTCTCCATCTCCATCTCTCATCTATGAACCAACTTCAACCATCATATCCTGATCAATCCCACTTCCAATTCGTCTTCTTCTCCTTCCTCGCCTATCATCATCACCACCACCAATAACATCACCACCAATAATAATATTACCACCACCAATAAAATCATCATCCAAACCCTCACCCATCCCCCCATCCCATTTTCTATCCTTCTCTTCTTCTTCTTCTTCTTCTTCCTCCTCTTCCTCCCTATTCTTATTCTCCTTCCTCCTCCTAACAGGACTCTCCAACCTCCTCCACGAAGCTTTCCGACGAGCAGCCGAAAACGCAAATTTCGCTTGAGCAGCTTCGCCAAGATCGAAATCGGTTTTTTCGTGATATATACTTGGTTGTGAGATAGAAGGGTCAGATTCGAGATGATGATGATGGGGATGGATGGGGGATTTGGGAAGAAAGGAGGAAGAGGATGAGGAGGAAGTAGTAGAGGTGGTGTTGTTTCTGTTATTGATGGGTTCAGACATTTGGATTTCGGGGGTGGGGAGAGATTGTAGTATAGGTTCTGGGTGGATGTTGTTATTGTTGGTGTTATTGTGGAGGTAGGAAATTGAATGATGCTGCTGCTGCTGCGTAGTGTTCGGTTCTAGTCGTTGTATATGTTGTTGTTCTTGTGGTTGCTGATGTTTTGGTGGTAGCATAAAGTTGGTCTCGCGATTAAATGCCACCCGGAGGCGCTGAATAGGGACTTCAGGAGTGGTCTGTTGGTGGTTCGTGGTGAAAGCTGGCAGATGTGGCGTTTGCAATGTAGTTGGAGCGGATAGGAGATGATTGCTCTCTTCTATCAGTAGACTTTGTTGTTGATTCTCTCTTTCGAAGATGGTGAAAGGAGCACAATCCATGTTTATTACTGTTGTGGATGGGAGTTTCGCCTTGTGACATGTAGATGGTGTTACCTTATGTATATATATTGCCTAAGGTACATACATGTAGGCAGCAGGTTCGTCGCTATTGAGCAAGTGCCATATTGAGGAGCGTGAAGGACTTTCTTCAAAGGTTGATGATAACTCTGGTCTGATTAACCAGATGAAACAGTCTGACCCTTGAACACTATTTCTTACTGGAAGTCGCCAGAGTGAGATAGATACATGTACATCCTCTCCTGTTGAGAACAAGTACTTTCACTCATGGTGTGTAGGTAGCAACCACCAACGGGAAGTGACATGATGGGGTAGTTCTAGTAGGAAGCACTGCAGACACTGTCTGCAGTCACAGTGTGCAGTGAGTTTGTTTCCAAGGCTACTGCGCCTCTGCCATGAGCTCTGCTAAGAAGAGGGATCCTGGCGTGTGGCTCCTCGGCAGCGTCACTGGTTGTTAGAACTGGCCTGCTACATTTCTGTACAGATGCACATGTAAAATACGGTGTAAAATCAGAGGGAGGTTTGTCTAATATATCACTACAGAAGTTCTACAAAGGTGCCCTGGGTCTAGATGGGTGCAGTGAGGGTGTAGGAGGTACAGTAGTAGAGATGAGGTGAGGAGTGGAAGTGGAAGTGTTGTTTTTTGTCGTATAGAATGCGAGCTGGAAACAGTGGAAGACGGAAGCGGATGCAGATGCAGATGCGGATGCCTTGGCAATCCATAGAATGCCTACTTTAGGTAAGTACCTTAGGTACATGTAGTTCTCGTGCTAGTGATCAGTGATGAATGATGACTGAGCACATCGAGACGGATGCATCGGCACAAGGGAATACCCACAGCCCGCGATATACGATATTGTACAGTACCTAGTATACACTATACAGCAACTTACCGTGCTTCTACTTCTGGTGGATCAGAAGATAAGAGAGTGAGATCATTATATCTAGATCAGCCACAGTGACCAACGGAGGAATCATTGCTGTCATCAGAGAATCAGAGAAAAAGAGAAGAAAAAGCCACATGCTCGGCATGCTAGGACCAGGACCAGGCCTAGGACTCGGCCGAAGGTACCGTAGGTTACTGTCGCATGTCATGCCGCTCACCTGTCGCATACCCGTAGTCCCCGTACTTCTCCCACCGCCGTCACCGCAGTGAATTCATACTCACCTCACTACTGTACCCTGATTGATGTCGGATACATGTAGTCCCAGTGTCTCCCAGCGTCTTCCATAGATTGATCATCACCTCACCACCACCTCGACCCGTGTTTCCCTCCGCCACGCTGCAAACGGCACCGACGAGGACTCCTGTGTCACGACGCGGAGCGCATCGGTCTCTTCACACCCCGTCACAACCGTCCCGTCACAACTAGCGCCGCAGCCCACAGACCAACTTCATCTCGCGGGCCCTCCCTCAACCCTCTCACTGGACCGCCTCCGTCCATCTGCGTGCAATTTCACTTGCACCTGTCATCTGCAGACCAACGCTGCACCGTTTCTGCTGCCCTTGTGTTCTGCTGCGGCACAGCCAGCACCTCATCGCCAACGTCGTGTCACTTCACACACCGCACACGGCAGCAGCAGCATCAGCACCAGCACCAGCAGCACTAGCAGCAGCACCAGCATCACACGGGGCGACGCTCTTTCTTCGTGACACGTCAACTGGCGTGGCCTCGATCCGATAAAGCAGCATTTGCGCCTGCGCCTGTGCCTGGGCCTGCGCCTCGTCCTCCGTCAACTGCCTCGCACGCGACATGTCTCCCACCGGCTTTCTGAGTATGCCTCGCATATCCTTCACCCTGCCGGCCATACCAATCTACATACCACATCGCATTCGACGGAAGTTCCGCTCAACGCGCTCCAAAATACGATCTCGCGCAACTCCAACCTCCTCGATAGCCTCCCTCGAAACCTCCTTCAACCCTGCAGACACAATTCGAGCTCTACGAACCCACCATTGGAGCTACTACGATGCGCAATATCTGTTCCTGGCCATCCTAGGCATCTTCAGCTTATGCATGATTGAGGGAAAGAGTCCGTTGTTCAAGACCGCCGTCGCCACAGCGCTCATGACGAGCCTGGTGATACCCATCACACGACAGTTCTTTCTGCCGTTCCTACCCATCGCCGGATGGCTGGTGCTCTTCTACGCCTGCCAGTTCATCCCTCCTCAGTATCGACCTGGAATCTGGGTGCGCGTTCTTCCCGCAATGGAGAACATACTCTACGGCGCCAACCTGAGCAACATCCTTTCAGCACATAAAAACGCCTTCTTGGATGTGATAGCGTGGCTTCCATACGGCATTACCCACTTCGGTGCGCCCTTTGTGTGCTCTGGCTTGATGTTCATCTTTGGTCCCCCGGGCACGACCCCTACCTTTGCGAGAGCATTCGGCTATATGAATGTCACAGGAGTCATTATCCAGATCCTCTTTCCATGCAGTGCGCCTTGGTACGAGAACCTCTACGGATTGGCACCCGCAAACTACTCCATACCTGGATCACCAGCTGGCCTGGCTGCTATCGACAAGTTGTTCGGCATCGATCTCTACACATCGACTTTCACCGCTTCTCCGCTAGTGTTTGGTGCATTCCCGTCACTACACTCGGGAAACGCAACCATCGAGGCACTGTTCATGTCCCATACGTTTCCCAAGCTCCGGCCATTGTTCGTGCTGTACACTCTGTGGATGTGGTACGCGACCATGTACTTGAGCCACCACTACGCGATTGATTTGGTCGGCGGTAGCATCATTGCCTCGATTGCCTACTTCATCGCCAAGGGAAGCTTCTTGCCTCGTCTACAACCGGGCAAGATGTTCCGATGGGACTACGACTATGTCGAGCACGGCGAAGAGAAAGAGCTCTATGCGTACGGACTCGCTGATCTCGACGAATACGAGCTCGCTCTCCACGGTGACAGTGACGAGTGGACAATCGGCTCATCCTCGAGCTTCTCCAGTGGCAGCCGCGAACCATCTACGGGCATGCGATCGCCAGTGACAGACGCGGACTCGTGGGAAGGCGATACCTTGGCTTCCTCATCCGACAATGAGTACCAAAAAGCATAGCCACACGCATGACACGATCCTGAGTGGGAGAAGATGGCACATTCTCATCTATGCCGTATGACTGGCGACAATGATTTGACGACTGCATGGCATGGCGCTTTGTTATGACAGCATTTTGACGAGCATTTCAGCATTTCAGCGATTCATCGAACTTTTGCCAACGAAACACACCTTGTGTGGGTTTGGCTCATTCTTCTGAGCTCTGCTCTTTCTTATGCGCCGAGCTCGTTTTTTTGGTTCCCAAAGATACCCTACATTCGCTTTTGTGTATTTGCATACCGCCACATTCGCTCGACGACCTGGGACGGAGGGACCCCTGCAGCGAAGGAGTTTGGTGGCAGTACATGTGCATATAGACAGATGCATAGACTTTTTGATGGTAATAGCGGAGGGACGTTTGAGCTCAACAGAGCAGCTTGCAAAGAGGCGATACGTGGGAATATGGTCATGACCTCACGCCGTGCGATCTTCGTCGCACCAGACGGTAGATGTAAATACTTGTAATGCAAGAAACGACAGTCAACACCTGAAGCCGCGTTGGAGCTCCCACATTTATCTGACCATACCTTACATTTATAACCCCGTCTTGGCTTACACCCGGCTCTCTTAACTGGTCCTCTTTTACAATCCCCTCGTACGTACATGTATTCTACACGTCCATTTCTCTGCATGGGTATCTATACACCTGCAAACGCCATCCCAACGTCCATATCTTTTCGATTTCTACAATCCATCGTCCAACAGAAACCAGATTCACACCCATCATCACGTCCCCCCCTCCCACATCATCAAGGCTCAATAACCACCCCAATACTCCCCGCCTGCGCAATCACACTCTTCACCATCGCCTCCAAATCCACCCCGGACAACCTCGTCTCACTCTGCTTAATCTTCGCAATCTCATAAACATGCTTCAAACTCAGCTTATTCCCCACACTCCCCATCGCAGCATTTCCCGGCGCAGCACCACCATTGAATGCCGCTTTGCCCGTCATCATCGCTAATGATGCTCCTGTTTTGTTGTTGGTGGTGAAATGATTCATTTTCGGTCCTGCGGTATTTCCTGCTCCTTTGAGTTTGTTTTTGATGGGAGTCACGCCCGCCGCGGAGAGGAGGAGCGTGGCGGTTGGTGGGGTGCGGATTTCGAAGTGGAAGGACCGGTCGGGGCGGACGGTTACGAGTGCGGGGATTGGGGTGCCTGGGATGTGGTTTGCTGTGCGGGCGTTGAATTCCTGGGGGCTGTTAGAGAAAGGTATTGTTTTGTATGAGGGGAAGATGGACTTACCTTGCAGAAATCCATACTCTTGACTCCTTTGGATCCGAGCGCGGGACCTACGGGTGGTGATGGAGATGCTTGGCCTGCGCCTACGATGAGCTTGACGATTTGGTCGGTTTGAATGGCTTTTCGTGCCATTGTGGGATGGTTGGTTGAGTCCGCCAAATGGCAGCGACTGATGTGTAAGGTTAACAGTATATAGCTGTGATGGTATACTGTAGAATAACATTTGAGTCTGGCGGGCCAGCCCGTGGTTGCATATGACCTCCGAGGCTCCGATATCCGCACCGGAAATTGATCTACAAGACTGCAACCACCACATAATATGATAATGATATGATAATAATACACGATACATGATACAATGATACATCCCTTCCTACACGTGAGCCCTTGTATCACCGGAGGCTCATCGCACGTCCAATCAAGAGACGCCATCCTCGAGCACTGGAATGTAGACTTGCATGACCGCAACTGTTGCATCACCTGCTCGTCCTACCTCACATGTACATGTACCTTACTTATCTATCTTCCACCACCTTACAGCTACAGTGGTATCTCCATGAACGATAGAGAATATTCTCAATATGAATGGGAAAGGCCGTCTTCCGCCTGCATACGACTCTGCAGCGCCTTTTTAATATATCCACTGGAAGCCCACAGGAGCCAGCGCATCGAAAACGTTCACACATAACTCCGTACAAGCGGATTCCTTGTCAAGCCTGCTTTGCCCATTTTATAGCCCCTGACACAAGCCTGCCTTACCTTGCCTAGGTACCTAAGGTACAGTAGTATCTGTTGCCCAGCCCAAGTACATTGAGTGAGTCTAGGAGTCACACACACATACACACACACACTCACACACACACACACTTCCCGTCTGCAGTGTAGTGCAGTGACACACTCGCCCTTTTAGTTCTATCGCGCCCACTGCTGCTATCGGTTGTTTCTGTCGTTTGTTCTCGTTCTGAGATGCATGATCGGTCTTACTCGTCTGATACAGTAGGAGGTATGCTTCGAGCTTCTACTGACTCAGTCGACCAAACACGGTATCCTTGACGGCCGCGCAGCACAAGAGTGGTACTGTCTCTCTCCTTGCCTGCCTGGCTTGTCCTGGTACTCTGTATGTTCGCGCAACACTAATAATGGCGTTCATATATGTCTAGCTCGAGCTGCTACCCGGTCAGGAACGACCTTCGGCCTTTTCAATGCTGGCGCCACTCCATACGCCGAACTGCGATACTACTACTGCTGCTACTTCTACTACTACTACTAAAAGGGCGCCACTGTCCAGGCACCGTAGTAAGACGGAAAGTGGAAAACTTGGTTCTGTGGACTGGGTTGACATTGACGCAACTCCATCTCGGAGAAGAAAGCAGGACAAGAGTTCTCCAATACAGAGCAGCAGGAGTCGGCGTCGGAGTCGCACGGAGAGCAGTAGTAGCAGCTTCTTCCCCAGGCTAACAAGGATTCTGGAAACTGGCGAATCGAGTGTCGTCGGCAGGCCTGGGAGGAGAGTACTGGTACAACCTGGACAAGGACGGGACAGTAATGCAATACGCGCGAGGAGATTGAAGGAGGGAGGCAGTGCTACCACCAGATCAGCTGGCAAAGTCGGATCCTCACGTCGACGAAGCAATAATCCCCTTTCACCACGCATCAATCCTTCCCTGTTGTCAGTATTGTCTACTCTGACGCGCGCTTCGGATTGTTCGTCTAGCAGCAATACCACCATTACTCAGCAATCCTACGATCGGATGTCTAAAAATAATAGAGCTGAAGGGGTCAGGAGGGTTGAAGGTAGCAGCAGAGCTTCGGATAGTTCGAAGGAGGAGATGGACGTCACAAGAGTCGGAGCGCCTAGCGTTTTCGACTACATGGAAACTTCAGTGGATGACGCTCAGGACAACCACTCCATTCGCTCATCGTCCTCGTCCTCCCACTATCAGCCCTCCGATGCTGGCTCGAGCGAGTCGCCGGATACGCCGTCAAGTGCGTCGACCTTCTCCTCCCATAAATCCACGAGAAGTGGACGTGTAAACGGCAGTGTAGCAGAGCTTCGTCGCAAGTATGATGCCCAATGCGCATCGTCTGTAGACCACCAAAAAAGAAGTGGAAGCCGGAGTCCTGAGCTAGATCGATCGCCACCAAGGAGCGTCAAGAAGTTACCTCAGCTTCGTGATTTTGCAGAAGACGATGAGCACAACTCTGAAGAAGCACTGAGGTTCAATGGACTCGTGCGTGATATGCGACAGAGACCGACGACGTCTCGTTCTCAATCTGCACAAAGTCCACCGCAACAGCAGCAGCACCAGCAGCACGACGACAAACTGCAGACCCAAAAAGACGCTCTGCAACAACATGTCGCGCACGACCAGTCGCATGCCCATCGCCGAGTGGACTCTGCTTTCGGTCAGCACAGATCACATTCGTCCTCGTCAAACCGATCAATGGAGTCCCAGCGTGCCTGGGCGCAGTACATGCATGATATGCAGGTACAGCAGTATTCGTATGCATCACCAAATACATCGGCAGTCTATCCAGCTCCCTATTATCCTATGCATGGAAATGTCGCTCATAGTGCCCCACCCCAAGCACCCGATGCGCCAGATAACATGCAGCACACAATTGTAGGATATGAGCTGCTAGCACGAGAACTATCCAACCAGGACTCTCCCGTGCAGCCAATCTATCGAAAATTCGAATACCTCAACCACCGCATCCTGCTCCACATGCAAGACGAGCTTCAAGAGATGGAAGAACAACTCCGCCGAGTCGATGAGATCATCGCAACAATGGAGCCAGCTCCCGAAGAAGGCCATCATCCACCTCCCCCATCTTCCCGCAGAGGCGATAAGAACTTTGGCACGCAATGGCATCACCAACGAACCGAACTCCTCGGCCGCATCTTCCTCAAAACCAAGGACTACAACGCTGCTATAGCCAGTTTCGCCACCATGACCAAAACCTCCTCCACTGCCGAGCAACACCACATCCAACACTATCGAGACTGGCTAGCCCAGAAATCCCCCATCCACGAACTCGAAACCCGTTTCTTGGCGCCGGAAAATGAGAGAGATTGCATCCAACCCAGACTCGTCGATAACACTACTTCTCCTCTTTCTCCTTCTTCTTCTACCATCCCTCCTTCTGCTCAACCCCTCCCAGCAACAACAACACCACCACCACCATCCTCATCCCTCTTCCCCTTCCTCTTCCTCTCCATCATGACCATACTCACCCTCATCACCACAATCCCAACCCTCCCCACCCGCCTCTTTGCAACAATGCTCATTACAATATTCCTTGCTTCTCTCACGAAAGCGGGTCGGAATTTTCTTCCGCGAGGAGGCGAGGGAGTGGT
>AWYF02003209.1:0-20470 GCA_000504405.2 Mycosphaerella sp. Ston1
AAGTCGCCACATGTTCGTGACGCCTCAATCGAAGCATCCATCCAGCCATGTGGCAGCAATGCCTGCCCGGGTTCTTGCAGCGCCTGGGAATGTGGTAATATCACCTAGATTCTGCCAGCTATTGCAGCGTACAAAGCTGCCTGACTAGGTAAGCTATCAATTGCTTGTTTCCTTTGACCACCACCACCATCATCATAATCATCTCCTTGATTGCTTGCTTGCTTGCTAGCTTGCTGGCTCGGGAAGACTCGACTGTGTCGACACGAGAAAACACAAGGTTAGGCAAAGAAATAAGAGGGAGTGTTTGGGTGTCTGTCAGTGTCTCATTTCTGTCTGCAAAGATCCGGATCGATGAATGAGCACGCACGCACGCACGTACCGTGTACGTACTGTGCTGTGCTGTGCTGTGATGAGATGGCAAGGCATGGCATCAATCTGCTTTGCCACGGGTAACAAACAGAAAGAGGAGGAGGAAGAAGAAGATGAAGATGAAGATGAAGCAAGTATGTTCATGTTATCTCTTATATATATACAGTATACAATATACAAGTTCACACCTTTGAACATACCTACATGTAGGTAAAGAACAACAAACCTACACGTACCTACCTTGAGGTAGCCTGTCACACATACACACACAATTCCTCCTCCCTAAGGTACGGTACCTAAGGTACAATCACTCTCTAAAAACCCAACTGCCTAAGGCAAGGTACCTTAACGTACCAAACACCCCCTCCAGGAAAAAAAATCAGAAACGACGCACCTATCCGAGACGAATGAAGTCCACCTCCCACCTCCCACCCGCACCCGTGCCCGCATCCGCATCCGTGCCCGTACCCGTGCCGGCCGTGTGCACCTTCTTTCGGTATGCGAACAGTACATGTTACCTTACCTCACATACCTTACCGTATGCTACCGTATGCTACGGTATGCTACCTTACCTTACCTAGGTATGATTGATGATCCTGGGATGTGATGTGATGTGCCGGATAGCTGGCTGGCTGATTTGGCTGGAATACCTAATGGAAGTGTTATGTACCTGACTTTACTACAAGGAAGGAACGAAGGAAACCCGAACTCATAGCAGACGATGGTCTTGACAGTGAGGAGTTGTACCTTATTCATTCTACCTATCAAGGTACCTTAACCATCATTAATCTACTAGCTACATGTACGTGACCTAGCTGTATTGTAAAGCTCTGTTGACTTTCAGTGACTGACTGTTCTATGGGTACCGGTCTCGTAAACGCCTTGCTAAATTGGATGTTCATGTCATGTCCCTAAAAACTTATTGCTGGGTTTCTTTCTGATCCTGGGTTTCTTTCTTCTCCTTTTTACCGAACATGCGGGCAAGAGGCTGTGTGATTGCCGAAGCCAGCTTGCCGAGCCCGCCGAACAAGTATCCCATACCAAACGACCAGCCCTTGACACGTACAGACCAGATGAAGAAGTAGACGCTAGAGGGATATTAGCGCATGACCTCTCGTGCAAGAAAGTTCAAAAGGAGAGGGAACTTACAGAAACCAATTGGTGAAGACGAACACCAAAAAGATGCCAAAGTCTCTCCATTTCTGCGAGGCCTGGATGTTCAAGGTCGACAGATATTGGTCTCCGGAAGAGTATGGGCAGTACATGCACGTTGCGGTGGCGTCTCCGTTCAGAAGATATCCGCCAGCAGATTGTGCGAAAGCTCCAGCATACTGCGAGCAGGTCTGACCCGGTGGAGGATTGAACATGGCAGTCTCTGTTTCGGCACATTCCACTGGAATGTTGTGAAGGGTCGCTGCAAGGACGCCGCCGATCCACCAGGTGGATGGGTTCACCCTGACGCCTCTGTTAGCGCCTGGCTATTCAGCTGGGTGGTGGATTGACTTACCAATACATCCAGTATCGCCAGAAGACGGGTAACATGGAATACGGTCGTACTACACCATTGAACAGCGAGAACATGACGAAGAAGAATGGCAAGACGTTCGAGATCACAGTAAAGGAGGGTGCAAAGGCACAGATCCACTGGCCCCAGCTGGCTTGGAAGAGGAAGAACAGCATAGTCTGTGAGGTTTGTTAGTCAGGAATCGAGCACAATTGTAGCGCATAGAACTTGCCATGAGGAAGACGTAGCCAGAAACAGAAGATTCGGTGGGCAGACCTGTGGCAAAGTACCACAACACCCAGTACACTACAGCACCAATGATTGCAGGCGGAATCTCTGCGACCACTTGCGCAGTGCAAAACGCGAACCAGCCATAGATTCGGGACGGATACTCTCGGGCCTGCCACAAAGCCATATTGGTGAAGAACTTCGGCACGACCGCATTGACAATCGTGGGAGGCACAGTCAAGATCAAGAATGCCGTGAACATGCGGTTCTGCATATCCTGAATCGTGTTGCCAAGCTGCCAGAAGGTGAATCCGTTGAAGATGCCGATGATGACTGAGACGAAGAGCTTGCCTAAAAGTAACAAATCAAAGGTCAGCAGGGTAATCTCAACATGAGGCCGTGTGGCGACAGTGTTTGTGTTAAGCTCAGCAGCTCCACAGTGCGCGTGCTTTGTGAGATATCAAATCCACGGAGAGCCTTCATATTGTCACTTCACTCACCGTAAATGTAAGATGGATCTCTCCAGTATTGCTTGAAGGTTCGCTTCAGGAGTTCAGCGCATTGGACTCCGACAGGAGCGGCGAACTCCTTTTCTTGCTCCTTTCGCTTGCTCTCTGGCTGAGTCTTGCTGCGGCTAAGTTTCAGTCCTTCGATCTCTTTGATGACATCCTTGGCTTGCTGGCTGTTTCGCCACTCCTGGTTCCAGTTGATCTTCTTGCCATCCTTGCCCTGCGCGGGTCGGGCTGCAGTCTCGAGGATGAATTCGGCGACATTCTTGTTGGGTGGACAGTCGACGCCTCGCTCACTGAAGTAGTTGATCACGTCTTTGCCGTTTTCTCCTACAGGGCCAAAGTAGAATGTGTTGCCACCTGGGTTGAGAGCGAGAATCATATCGAATTGCTGAATGAGCACAGAGGAAGGCTGGTGGATGGTGCAGACGATTGCCTGACCAGCGTGAGCCAACTTCTTCAAGAACCGAACAATGGAGAAGGCGCTCTGGGAATCGAGTCCAGACGTTGGCTCGTCCAGGAAGAGGAGCAGCGAAGGCTTGGCAGCCAACTCAACACCAATAGTCAGGCGCTTCCTCTGCTCAACACCAAGACTACTGACGATGGCATCTTGCAAGTCGTTCAATTCGAGCAAATCAATAATCTTGTCCACGTACGCAATCTTCTCGGAGCGCGGCACGCTTGCGTCTTGTCGCAAGATGGCAGAGAATTCCAGTGCTTCCCGGATCGTAGCTGTGCCGTCGTGGAGATCTCCTTGAAGACAGAAGCCAGTGTTGCGCTGGAACGCGCCGTCAAGCTCACGCCCATCAACGAACATCTCGCCAGATACGACCCCCATTGACTGACGCTGAGCAAGTGTGTTTAGCAAAGTCGTCTTGCCGGCTCCACTTGCTCCCATCAACGCGACCATGACACCCGGTTTGGCATAGCCATTAACCTTGTTCAAGAGCTTCTTTTCACCGCCCAAGTATGGGACAGTGTACTCAACGTCTCGCCAAGTGAAGATGCTCTCGGACTTGGTGATCTGCTCGAGTGCCTCGTTCTCCTTATCAGAGTCACCAGATTCACCCATGCCAGCTTCCTTCTTGGTGGAGCTGGAGCTGTCTTCGGCGACACCAGCCTTCTCCTCGTCGGCAGGAGCTGCTTCCTTGACTTGGGCTTTTGCGCGTTTCGACTTCTTGAATGCCAGAGCACCACCACCACCGGCAGAGAAGTCGAACAGCTCGGTAGCGAACACTGTAAGCAGAATGTACAGGACAGTGAAAGCGATGACAACCCCAAAGTTACGCCACAGGTTGGACCGAGAATAGTTATACTGAGTGCCAATGTAGGTTGACCCTGCAACCTCGGTCGAGCCAATTTGAGCTCCAGCGATAGGACAGCCTTGGTATGCTGGATCGATTCCAGGACCTTGTGGTACAAGCTGTTGAGGTGAGCACTGCATCGTTCTGCCAGCAAATTCGTTGGAGAGTACTGCCTCGAATGAATATGCGATTGGATTGATCCAATACATCCAACCAAACCAGATGTATTGAGACAGTAGCTGAGTCTTGGGTATCACATATCCGGTGTAGATCACGAGCAAATTGAGGGCGATTCCAGAGAAACGGACGGCGGTGTCAATCTCTGGTGAAACCGATGCGAAGAGTCGATAGAGAGCCGTGAGCATGATGGTAGTGATGTAGACGAACAGCATGTAGATGAAGAACCTGCTGGCCGTGATCGTAAGATTTGTCATGAAGTACATGATTATTCCGAACAGGACCACTTGCACCAAAATGACAGGTAGATCGGCAACCACACGTGCGATAGAGACAGCGCTAGGGCGATAATAGGCGTAGTCCTTGTGTCGAGCCACCACCGCACGTCCAGAAACGGCCTTCATGAGTTCGGTGAGCTGAAGCCATCCCAAGAAGAGGATGGAGAAGAACAAAGCACCACCACGGCTGAATGCACCTTCGGTGTTTGCAGGCTGGCCGTAGAAGAGAGATCCGACAATAAGACCATTGGAGATGATGATGAAGACCTTGGTATAGAGTGTGGTTTTGTCTCCCCAGAGAAGCCAGAACTCACGTTTGACACATGCCATCACTTGTCTTGTGAAGCTGACAGTGTATGGACTCTTCTTGCGGACATTTTTCGACTTGCCAGCTATCGCGCTGTTAGTTCTGATAACACACTAGTAGCACAACGGGAAGACCAAACTTACTTTGAACAGCAGTTTCGAAGCGCTCGGCATCTTCGTAATTGGTCTCCTTCAGATAGTTTTCGTAGTCGCGTATGTCCTCGAGGACACGTTGGTACGCTGGTGACTCTCTGAATGCCTTTTCAAGCTCCTCAGGCGTCTTGGGGGCTTTGGCTTCATATCCCTCACGGAATTGGCGCTCCACTGGATCGGTCACAGCAGTCAAGAAATCGGCTGTGGTCTGACGCTCTGGGCAGTAGTAGCCTAGATCGATGAAGTACTGCTTCGCGTCAGAGGCAGGTCCCATGTAGATCTCATGACCTTGGTCAATAACGAGGACTTTGTCCATGACATCGTAGATTCCTTCTCCTGCCTGGTAGAGGGTAACAAGCGTTGTTCGGTTGGTGACATCGGTCATGATGCGCAGGGATCGAGCATAGTCGAGTGCTGTGCTGGCGTCGAGACCGCGGGTGCTGTTGTCCCAACAGGTGACTGTGCTCTTCGATGCGAGAGTCTCGGCGATCGATACACGTTTTCGTTCGCCACCACTTACTCCTCGCGTGTACTCATCGCCCACGAGAGTGTATTTGGTGTGGCTGATGCCGAACATACGCATGAGAGCATTCGCGATCACAGGGATCTCATCCTGTGCCTTCTTCTTGGTCTTGTTGTACAGTGCGAAGGTAAACGTTTGCCACACGTTCAAGGAGGCAAAATGGACATCATCTTCGGGATTGTAATTCACCTCACCGCGATACATCTTCTTCTGCTTGTCCGCCGGAATGCCGCCATACGACACTTCTCCAGTCACTTCGGCGTATGACTCACGATTATTGCTGATGGCCTTGAGGAAAGTCGTGCAGCCAGAGCCGGGACGACCAAGGACCAGGAGCATTTCTCCGTCTCGAACGCATCCACTGAAACCATGTAGCAAAGTCCTAGTCTCGCCGCTTCGGCGGCGGAGAGCTGGTACGAAGCGAGTGATGATGTGCCATAAATCTGGGCCAAATGTGCCGAGTATAGCGTCCGGCAAGGTCCTGACGAAGGAGGCAGTCGAGCCAACACCCTTGACTGTCAGATCTTTGTAGATGACACCCACTTTCTTCTGTGGCTTGCCATTCTCCCGGCGTTCGAAATGGCCGTCTCGCATGAACTTCTCGAGCTCAAACTCTTCTTGTTCTTCCTCGTCATCATCGGCAGTACCCGCTTCGACGTCGGCTTCAGCTTCCTCCCGCGTTGATTGCCGTGTCGTTGTGCGATCGGCTTGTGTTGACATGCTTCGCAGCGACGACGGCCGACGAGCGCCGTGACTCTTCTTGCTTTGTGCCGTGGTGGTCCTGGTCAAGTCATTGGTGTCTTGGGGAACGTCCTTGGACCGTGTGCGCTCCATGGTGGTGAGATCCCTCCTAAGATTCTCGTAGTCTGCCATGGCGGCTTCTGTAGTCCAGCCTCCAACATCGGCTGCAGACAGATGGAGTCAGCTATGCGACGACATCATAGACGACACAGGTTGCAAGCCTTACTTTCGCCCCAAGTTCCATCCTGGCCACGCGTGCCATCTTCAACTTCTTCCGTGGGGTGAAGAGGTTGATGGGCAAGGCCGGAGTCGCTGTGAGGGTCGCCGCGATGCCATTGGTTTGCAGGATGGGATGAGCTGTTGAGCTTCCGCTCGTCGACCCCCGTTCCCCACATCCTGGACGAAGTGAATCGTGCGCGTTGTCGTGGTACCAATACCCGGTCCTGGTCGCAGGGAGCGTGGTCAAGCCGGCCAGGTGTGGTATATGCGTATGCGATGTGATTGGAGCTGCAGGTGGTCTTCAGTCTGCCGTCTTCGGTCTTCGGTCTTTGGTGTTACTCTTCACAGGAAGTGCCAGCTGGAAGTGAGAGAATCAACAAAACAATGGAATGATCCCAACGCGTGGAGCAATCAATGGGCAATGCCAGCAGCTTACCAAGCAGCCAGCGGACATGGGTGCACAGTGAGGTGACGGGACGGCGGTGACAGAATGTGGCAGAGACGACGATCGGTGCCAATTTAGCCAATAGTTGGTTAATATAGTTTCCATGTCGTTCGATGCTGGTGCCGCTGATTTGTAGACGTGTTCGTCGCTGACTCCACGTCCGCGGAGACAAGACGGCGTTTACGATGTTACCAACCTATCGGCACTTTCTGATGTGGATCCCCGTTTCGCCTAAATGCTTCACCGTGTCCTCAGTGTCCTTGCTGCACGATACGATAAGGTGTACATGTATTTACATACATTTCCAACCATGATCCATCCCCGACAGCAATCCGCAGCAATATCATCGAGGAAGGGTATCGCCATCGCTGCGCGTAGATTGCGCTAAGCAGGATCAAGCAGCCATCAGAAACATCTCTGGAATTGGATAACTGTGACTTGGTTATGGACTCATAAAGCCGCGTTACCCAGAACCTTCTCATGCTTGGGTACTTGTGACATCTGCGCTCAAAATCATCAAGTTAGCAGCTTCATAAGTTCATATCAGTCAGGTATCCACTTCAATTCATGCTTCATGAATGGATATCGTGAGTCACTAGAAGATTCTAGGCAACTGATGTCAATACCAATCAAGCTCTAACAAGGGTCATAGCCCGCTGCTCACCTCGCCTCGCTTATAGAGACTGACTGTATCAAACCACCTCGTAAGGCTAAGGGACTACTACAGCCTCGCCCATAGATGCAGCCCTTCGATATACTACTGCACGACACCCATCAACACCCTAGCGTAGGGCGAGACGAATGCCTCATTTAACCTTTTTGTGATATGCCTGCTTGCTGTGCATTTGTGATTGGCTAGAAAGTAAGTAGAATAGGGCGAAAAGGCCGTGCTGACTACTGTACCTGATGCTGACCATGCGATGTCGTGCGTTCCTGACAAAATGCCGAAGAAGAAGTGATGCGAAATGGAAGTAGTGTGAGATCCGGTGTACTAACACAATTAGAACTACCTTATTCTCGGTATACTGTATAAAATGAATGAATCAGAATGGCAAGGATGCTTCACGCTGATAAAGCAGCAGCAGTCTTTCTATCGGAGGGTCATTTCGATGAAGGGATCACCGGAAATGGTATACCGGTCTGTCTAGAAAAGTCACCGCCAACGCCGACTAGGTACATGTAAGGTAAGGCACATGTAGGTAACTTCTGTTTCGAACTTGCTTCATAGGTAAGCAGGAGTTGGTACATGTACTCGCCCACAGCAGGCTTACTGCAGGCTGGGCACCGGTGAAGAAAGAATGCGCAATAATGCTGCGACGGATATGGCCTACAGTACCTACATGTATGTAGGTTTGACCGATCTTTGCAGCAACTCTTCCATTCTCCAGCAGCCGACACAGTCATCAACAACAATTCGAAGGTACTCGATACTCTCGGTGGACCAACCCCTCAACGCTGAACACAAACATCACTTCGAATCACTCACTGTGTAAGGTAACATTGAAGGTATTGGCGATGACTGGGACAGGTGAACTGTTGGAGCTACATACATGTGGGTGAGTATGACGTAAGCAGGAAGAAACACGAAAGCGACGCGCTCAATAATGTACCCCAATAAGGTATGCATCTTTCGAGCCATATACGAGCTGGCCGCTATGTGTAAACTCTCCACTACTGAACCGCAACGAACTGCTCGTCCGATAAACCGCCATCTACTCAAATTTGCCACCAAGCCCCTTTCCGAAGCCGCTGCTAGCATTTCTCCGTAATTGAGCAATCTTGGCAGTGTTGTCTGCCCGGCGTCGAGCACTTTGTTCAACAATAGCCTTCCTCTCCGCGTCTCTCGCTTGGTAGGCCAGTGAGCTCTTCTTGGACCCTCCCATCTTGACACCACTGTCACTACCTCCACTATCCTGCCTAGACAGGCCATTGCTAGTGCTCACACCACGCTCGTTCGCTCCGCGAGACGCAGCGCCATTCGTGGTAGCTCTACGAAGGAGAGAAGGAGCTCTGAAGCCACCTCCTTGAGACCCAAATCCCCATGCAGTACGTGATCCCGCCGCATTATGCTCAGAAGTGCTGCTAGCACGTTTGAGGCTGAGGCGATCTACGACCGATATTGTCGTTGTCGTTGTCGTTGCTCGGCGCTGAGACGCTGGGAGTCGAGGAGGAGGCATGGCGACTCGATCTGGGGCAAAGCCGCCATCGTTCTGGCGAGCAACTTCTTCACGAAGCTCTTCATCATTGTCATCGTGTTCATCAGCTTCTGTTTCATCCACGTCATCCTCGTGCTCAGAGTCGGAGCTCAGCTCGCCCACTGAAGGACGATCCAGAAGCATATTTGGCTCCTCGAGAAGAAAGCTGACAGATTCCTGGACCTCGAGCATTGACGCTGGTGCCCTGAAAGCCGACGGCTGGGTGCGACGTTGCTTGGCGGAAGGTCGTTCTTCGGGTGCTTCTTCCATACGTCGCTTATTGCCGCTCACTTCTCGCAGAGGAGCTGCGAGAGCCGGCATTTGCTGGGAGTATTGACTGTCTGACTGCGAGTCAGGCACTTGAAAGTCGTCCTCAACGTCAGATAGGTCCAGGACATCATCGTCGCGCTCGTCATCGTCGGCAATAGCCTTCAAGAAAGCGTCTTTGCCCATGCTGTGCCGACCCTCTGCCAAGCTGGCAATGCTTTCGTCCTGCAGCAGCAACTTCCGCTTTCGAGCTTCTTCGCGCTGCTTCATCTGTCGGCGACGCGCCGCAAGGTCGTCTTCATCTTCATCAAGATCAAACATGTTCGCTTGCTTCCTTCGCAGTGCTCCCGTCATCAAGTCTTTGTACAATCTCTGATGGTCGGCTTCATCGGCAATGCGCTGCTTCTCTGCATAGTGAGCAGCTATCTGCCGTTCATCGACGTCTATCAAGCTGGAGTCAATCATCTCGCGATCCTCCTCTGTCTCCGGCGCCACGAAATCGTCGCCTCCAAGGCCGGTGTACTCGTCTTCCGATTCCTCGGCCTGCTCATCCATCATTTGCTTGGCTTCACGCTCAGCATCCGCCATCTCTTCAGCGCTCAGAGCTTCCTTGCGCTTACGGGCCATTTCTCGGAACGCATCTTTTCTCTCGTCCTTGGCAGGCTGTATATGCTCGGCGTCGTCGTCGTCGCTTTCGACTATTGCAGGACGATGTCCGCGTACTAATCGATTTCTCTTCGGTACCATTACAGGAGATTCACTGATCCGAAAACGCTCAGTGGACTGCGTGTCTTGGGCTGCAAGCGTTTGTAGGCTATCTTCCCGAGCCAAATTTGGCATTGCTTGCCACGCTGTAGGCAGGCCAGGGTCTTGAGAAGGTTCCCAGCCTGGAGTCTCTGTCGTAGATGCGGATGTGACTCGATGGCTGCCTTGGACTGGCGTTTCTGGAGCCTGAGTTTCCCAAGCGAGCTGAACCTGCTGACTCTCTGGCAGCTGACTGCTGGGAACATTGTTGTTCTGGCTGTCCCAATTTTGAGTAAACTGCGGCTGGACAGCGAGTGTTGGCGAAGGTCGCGCTAACGAGCTTGTCGGGACGAGACGATTCAACACATCCATCGAGTCTTGCTGAACGTCCTGCGACGGGGTTTGCATGGTGGCATTGAACATTTGCGTCGGACTCATCAGCGAACTTGCTGGGTCTGCTCCTCCAAAGTTGAACGCAGCAAACGGGTCATTAATTTGTGACTGCGCAGGAGTGTGCGTGGTGACCGGAAGAGGGCGCAAGGCCTGAGCATCACTCGCGTCCTCTTCATCCTCCTCATCCACGATTAACCGCGACTTTCGAGGTCTTCGACCGACGAGGGGCGTCTGCGTTGGACTGAACTGGTCCAAGGTTTGAGCTGGTCTGGTGGACGTAGGCTCGATTGCCTCCGCTTCACCCGGGGCCTGAGAGCCATTCGGGGACGGTATTTCGTCCTGTTCACCCATTTCTTCATCTTCCAATTCCTCCTCGTCCATGTCATTTTCTTCTCCTTCCTCCTCCTCCTCCTCCTTATCGTCCTCTTCCGCAGTGTCGTCAACCATGTCATTAGTTTGGTTCTCGCCATTGGCTTGGTCGTCCTCACTACCAGACACGTCTACATAGTCTTCATCTTCACTCTCGTCTGCGCTGACGTCGACGCCACCGTTTTCGGCCTTTGCAGCAGCCTTCTCGGCTTTGCGAATCTCGACAGCGTCCAACCTCGCTTTCTCCAGCAAGCTCTCAAACGCTTCTTGCTCGCGTTCGCGCTCTTCGGCGGTCTGAACTTCAATGCCTTTGGCTTTGAGCTCAGCGATGCGCTCCATCTGCAGTGCACGCGCCTGCTCCTTGGCGCGCATGCGCAGTTGAGCCTCCAGTGCGGAAGGGTTGATGGAAGGCCGCGATTTGCCGTGCCTGCGACGGCCAGTCTGGCCATCATCTCCACCAATATGCGCCAGATGCTTCAGTCTGTGGATAGCTCTTGAGTCCGTATTGTCCTTTTTCATGGCTCCCTTAGCTTTCTCGAATACACTCAAGTGCTTAGGCATGCTGTGCACAATTTCCAGGTCGTCATCGCTGCTATCCTCCTGTGAAGGAGCCATGGCCGCCTTACCAAGCCTTGCGAGTTTGAGGCCTTTTTTCGGTGCGCCTGGCGAAGACGCAACCTGCGCCAAGCTAGACTCAAGCTCGGCGGCCTTTGCCTTTCGAGAAGAGCTCATGATACTTTTCAGATCTGGCAAATCCTCATCATCCTCAATCTCGGCAAGATTGTGAAGACTGTCCTCTCGCACTGGCTTCATCTTACTCAATGCGCCCAGCTCGACCAGTGCCCGCTGGCGATCCAGGGGAGTGGGTGGGCTTGATGGAGGAGTACTAGGTGGCTCTCGGCCAACACCATCGATGGCATCACTGTTTGGCGCCGACGACCCAGAACTATCTCGGGCTTGCTGCGCAGGTGCGCCGACAGTTTGTCGGAAGTTGAAACTTGCAAATAGATCATTCTTGGAAAATTTCTTCTTCGTTTTCATCTGATGAGCCAGTGCTTGCTGACGTGCCAGTCGCTGCGTCTCGCGGTCCATTTCTAGTAGAGCCTTCTTACTAGCCTTACGTGTTGGCTTTGCGGCATCCGATAGAATGCGGTCGATCTCTGGGTTGGCAGGCTCCCCAGGTCCTTCGACAATCTCGTCTGGTAAGTCGGACGAGGTGAGCCTGCGTTCTGCTTCGGCTTCTTTCTCCAATCTTTCAGCTCTTTTCTCAGCGACCAAGGCGGCCAGCTTCGACTTCATTCCTACAGGCCGGGCAGGTAATTCATCGTCGCTGTCATTCTTTGCAGTCCTGGCAGGACTAACAAACAATGTGGATCGCGCGGCACTTGCAGGCACAAATGGTGGCTGGCTTTGGAAGCGCCGGTCCAGTTTCGGCGTGACTGTGTACAACTCGTCTTCAGACTCCGTTGAAGCACTTTGCACTTTCTCAGGCGACATGTTGGGTCTCTGCTGGGGGCCTCGCGTTGGGCTCTGGTCGCCACCGAGCATACGTCTCGCAGCCCGGCCCATTGGCTTTCGAACTTCGTCATCTGATTCCTCGTCCGAGGCTGCGGGACTAGAACTCGTCGCCATGGCCTTTCCGTCGTCCTGGCTCGACGCGTGTCTAGAAAAGACGTCAAAATCCGAACTTCTGACTGGAGACGGCGTTGGCGAGTCGCTTTCTTGGAACATCATTCTGGCCATATCTGGACGCGTCGAGACCAGCGCGTCTTCTAGTCCGGGAGAGCTTGCCATTGTCCTGGAGGTAGGTGTATATATGTATGCGGGTTATTCCACGGCGGTGCTGCGACACTGCTGCGTAGGACTGCGGTGCGGGTTTAGAATGCCATGATATCCAGTGCAGCGGGCGGAGCGGTGGTGGTGTGCAAGTAGGCGCTGTTGCGACGATACCTTAAGGTGTACGCAAGGTAATATTGCGGAAGGATGGCAAACGCGAGATGAAGACGCGAAGCGAAACGCAAGGACGCGTCGATGGGCCATCTCTCGGAGAAGGCTCGGACTGGGACATGCGGACCGCGGGAGAGACAACCTAGTGACATTTAATTCTCAACCAACCTAAGGTACCGTACGGCGTACGAAGTGTAAGTCCCAAGACACGTTCTGTCCCACGGCAGACAATGCACTGGCGGTAGATGCGATGCAAAGGCGCCCTGAGAAGGCCACTACGAGACATCCTCAAGAGCATCGGACACATCGCCAAGGACACGACCTCATCGCCCTCACCACCACCACGCCCTCCCCCACCCGGGCTCTCGCAGCAGCTTCGTTCCAGCGCCGCCTCGCCATGTGTGTCAGCTAGCATTGGAGCTGCACGCCCACTGCCGAGGGCTCATCGTCACCGTCATGGGCTCCCCAGCGACTCGTTGTACGCGACTTCTCTCACATTGAATGGCCGTAGGACGACGGCGCGAGCATATACCACTGCTGCGAGAGACCTGCCCGTCGAAGGATCAGCGAATGATGCGGCGGCGGCTGCTGCTGCTGCCAGTGAGGGCGATGCTGATGGCCTCGTTGTCATACGCTCGCCCACCGATACTGCAAAGGAGCTCGATGCTGCACAGGAGGGTGCTGTAGAGGATGTTGCTATGGATGATGGCGCTGATGACGATAGCACGAGAGAGCCTCGCATCAAGCACCCCATCGAATTTGGACCGCATTACTTCAGCAGCCAGCTTCATCGCCACGAGCGAGAACAGTCAAAAGCGGCCTGGAGGCACACCAACCTCCACAAGCAGCGCGATCACGATTTGTGGAAGCGCATCTTGCAAATTCTGGACAAGGCCACACCCACGAACCACTCTCGATACAAACAGATAGTCGAGATCGCTACGCTACCCGAGGGCGTCGCCGCTGTTTTCACGCCCAACACGGAGCTCGCTGTCCTAGAAATCATGCAGCGAACAGGATGTCACGTCCAAGTGGCGACCGGGTATGCCGTCGAGGGACGTTCGAATGCCTTCACAGCTGTCGCTTTGCAGGGAACATATGCGCAGAATGGCTCAGCCTTGTCATTGCTACCCAAATATATAAACGTTTTGTCTCTCGAAAGTGCCGAGACCAGAGCACGTCTCACGAGGCACGATATCCAGAGGACTTTGCAGGCTGACGGAGAGGAGGGCACAGCACACCCTGCGCACAGGCAGATCTATGATGACGAGAGCACTGCGGACCCATCAAGCAGCAAGGACTTTGACACAAACGAATGTCTCAAGTCAGGTGCGCTTATCAGGTCTGTCTGGGCCAGAGACCGTGTCAAGGGAAAACGGCAGCAAGCAGACTCAAGACGCAAGCGTGATCCATCATCACTGGTGAGCTGCACAGACTTCACCGCCTATGTTGATGATCTGACCTCGATGCGCATGGGCGTGCTTTCTAAGGAAGAACGCGCACAGCAAAGCGGGAAACGGGCGAGGTGGCGAGTCGACACTGTCGTGGAAGCGCTTGTCTCATTATTTACTGATCCGGCCACGTCTCATCTGTCCACGACCGAGTCTATAGGCCGTTCGTTCGAGTTTCTAGCCAAGCACCAAAATTTTGCCGCACTCCGCCAGATCATGCAGAGCTTGGATGACGAAAATCGCAGAATAGGCCCCCTTGGCTTCAATGCAATGCTGTCTGCAGCTGCTGATGAAGGTGATGTCCACCATTTCGAGCGGCTGGTGGCACTGATGAGACGTCGTGATCTCAGACCTGGAGCATTGACGTGGGCATCAATGCATACCTTGATATGCCGACGCATGCCAGCTGAAGCAGATACCATACCGATAATGATGCGCGACAAAGGACTGCTCCGCGAAAATGTTGCCTTAGTCGCGATCATCAAGAACGAAGTGCGGCAGCACCTCATCGCGCATATTCAAAAGGGTGGGGACATCGCTGGCTTCTTGAAGACTTACAGCACTCGAGTGCATATCACATACGATCGGCCTGAGTTCGTATGGTTGGGAGTCGATGTCCTGAATCGCATGCTTGACGTGCTGGTAACTCTCGGTCGGACTGACGAGGCTGTGGTGCTGCTAGAGCACTTCCGGCTAGAGGGGACTGGACCGCCGGAGACTGCTACGCTCAACACTCTCCTTAGTTCAACGAGCCACGACTTCGATGCGGGATCAGCCCTTGCTATACTGAAGCTGTTTCACGTGGGCAAAGATGGTGCTGTAATGCCAGATCACATTACCTACCAGATGTTGTTCATGATTGCCTGGCGCAAAAAGTACTTCAATATGCTGCGAGTAGTATGGCGTTATGCCTGTGTAGCTGGACAGGTCACTCACGACATGACAAGTCGAATGATCCGCAGCTTGTACTCTTATTCGCCCATGAACGCAGACGTAGTCAATACGTCTTCAATGTTCAAAGCATGGGCAGCCAAATTCGCAGTAGGTGTTTCCCGCGATTTGACCCTGACACCTCGTGCTCCGGATACGCTGGGTGACGACGAATGCCGACTTCTCGAGCTTGGTTGCCAAGATGAACTCGAAAAGGGGTCTGCAGAGTCAAAAGCAAGGGCCCAAGAAATGGAACGTCTGGTCAAAGACGACAAAAAAGAAGCCGGGAGTTGCAAGCCTTTGCTACCGCTCATAGATCTCCTCGAACAGGCCTGGAAGAAAGATCTAAGTTGGCACCAGTGTGGTATCGGCGTGCCTGTGGGCCAAAGTGCCACGTCCATCGCCGGACGTGCAATCTTTCAAAGAGTCATGTTGGATGGTATCAGAGTGCCCATGAAGTCAGGAGACTTTTCCAAATTCCGAAAGTGGGAGGTTCCATCACTGCTACGACAGGAAATTGCTTCCGAGCCAGATAAACCATGTTAGCCGAAAGTCATATGTATGATCAAAACTCGGGACGAGGGCTGGTCACCTAGGCGTATTGTCGGCTGACCGACATTCAGGACGAGGGCTGGTCAGATGGGTCTCGCCGCATGTGCCCAGCAGTTACATTGTGGTGTCTTTGCGACCTCTGCATCAGATCTTGCGAAACCAAGTCTACTGGATGGCTATCGGCGAGGAACATCAGCGTATAAGCGGGGACTTCTTTCTTTGCAGTGTGCAGGCTGTCATATAATTGCTACGGGTCAAAGTCCAAGATCGCAAAAGCAACATTATATCCCCTATCTGCTCAGGCCCCAGCGATTGAGCACAGCGATGGCTGTAGGAAGTGTGAAAATCTTCGTAGATGATGTAAATAAAAGAAGTGTGAATATAGGATGTACAAAATTCGATACCAACTCCTCCTCCTCCCTCATCCCCCCCCCCTTCTCCCGAATGCGCATCTACGTCGACAGACACTCTTCCTACGGTATATATCAAGGACAACACGACCCATCACGAACTGCGCCCCAAGCCCCAAAACATGGAAGCATTCCTTCCAGGCCATACCTCCATGCCCTCGCTGTAATTCAGACACAGGTCTCCTCCACTAGAAGAAGTTCCCGCCTGGCTGTTTGCGGTCTTTGGGTAAACTCAAACACCATTCGTTCATTCAATTTAATGGCATCCTCAAAAGTGACGTGCTAAAAACCTACTGCACAGGTACCTGACGAAGGCTTGATGCCCCCGCCCCCCAGGGGAGTATAGCTTTTCAAATCTGATTTGTGAGCTCTCTCTCTCTCTCCCTCTCTCTCTGTGTGTGTGTTTGGATATGGAGTGGAGGTTTGATTGCTTACATGGAGAAGAGGGTTGGGAGGGCATAGGAAGAGGGAGGGTGTTTGTGTATACATATGCGGCGTGCCGAAACAGTGGCGGTAAGTCTAAGGGCCCGGTGGATGACTTGGATTCGAGGGGAAGTCGTTGCACGCCAGCAGACGCGGAAGCGCTACCTACATGCCCCCAACCAAAGAGCCAATGACTCCAATGTCCATGTCGAGGAAGTTGATCATGTACCAAATGATTTCTATTATGATTGACGATACCACGGTATCAGTGACGGCAATATTAGAGTCTTGCACATAGCTAGACGGGGTCGGGAGTGACTGACTCGGAACTTCTTCTATCTTGGGTGGGAAGATTTGAACTGTGTAGGAATACTATCGGGCAGGAGAGAATCTCTTGGTACCTGATCGAGCACAATCCCAAGAGGTTGTCAACAGTACAGTACGTACGGGGGCTTGTCAAAGTCCTGTAGTGATGGCTTCCAAAAGTCTCAACTCTCCGCTGGGGGTGGAAAGCCCCCGACGAAAGATCTGATATGGCTGGCAGAACAGCATACTTTTCCAGCCGCCAATGCGAACGACCATCAAGTTTTACTTCCCGGAAGATGAGAGTATGGGCTGAGTTCGTGCCAGGAACAGATGTTCAACATTGCACTTGTGGCCTACCTAGTCTTATCTCGCGGCGAGCAGTCCCACGTGATATACTTGTGCTTGTGATCTTAATCTACAAGCTGGACACCACACCATGGCACCTCCGGAGACATATTGAGGGATTCCGGAACGGTGTTCAGAGAGGTATAAATCTCGGAAGTATAAGTGAATGCTGCGAGCCTCTTCCAGTTTCCAGTGCTACCAGAGATGTTGCCGTGAGTGCGAAACCCTTACAATACAGTATGACGTGACAATGTAGCGGCACAGCTCAATCAGCTAACAGGAACGAAGGGACTCGAGTAGGTCGTAGAAATGTACTTCATGATACATGACCGTCTTGGCACGTCTCGTTATCCTCATGCCTGACCGCAATCCGCTAATCCAATCGTGCCATGTACCATTCCTCGATCGCGCGTGGCCGTCTGCTCACAGTAAAGTCGAGCAGCACAAAAGGAGGAAATGCAATCGACAGGTCTTGTATCTTCCACCTCCACGAAGAAGAAGTGCTCACACGACTTCACCCATTTCTTCGAGTCTCTTGATTTTCTTCCCTTTGATCATCATGACCATTCTACTTCTTCTTCGGCCCCAACATCGGCTGTCCAATGTTCGCCCCGGTCAGCCTCACATTGGCCGCCTTCTGAATCTTCAGCACTGCGTCCATAGGCGGAAAGTCCGCTCCGACCCTCTCCAAAGCAGCCACAACAGCGACATCGACGTTGGCTTTACTCGAGAGATCCTTCTGCGTCATAGTCGTGCCCTTTTGGTTCTTGAGCTGTGTGCGTGCTTGCTGGAGGGCTTTGGCAACTTCGTCGGGAACCTTTTTCGTGGCAACGGGTCCATCGGCGCGGTCGACTTTGGTCAGTCGTTGGCCCTCTGGGTTGCCTGAGGCCTGGTGGAGCGCGATGTCAGGGAATGCTTCATCGAGAGGGAAGGCATGGTGAAGCTTACGTTTGCGGTGGAGAACTTCTTCTCGGTGGCTAGGATGGCTCCGCTGCGCTGGGCAGCGTTGAGAGCGCTTTTGCCCTTGATGGTGACCTCGCGCTGAGCAGTGCCGGGTCCGCGGACCTTGCTGCCAATCTTGGTGGTGCTCTCCCAGTCGTCCGACATTGTGCTGATGGTGGGGCTGAATGGATCTGTCAGGAGGTTGTCGAATGGATGGACGTCGTTGCAAGTGCAAGTTGTTCGCGGGATTGGCGTCAAGCGGTATGTCGTCAAGATATGAGTGCGGGTCAAAGGCAATATACAGAGTTGTTGGTGGTGGAGAGTGCGAAAGTGAGTCGTCGCTGTTGGTTTCGACCACTGTACTACCTTAATGTTCCCGTCTGCGTCATTCTATGCGAGGCACGTGCTTACTCACCGCAGCTGCCACTTGTCGCCACCGCAGGCATACTTACTTTACTTCACTTCAAGTTTCAACATCACTTCACCATCACCATCACCATCACCTCCACATCTCAGTTTGTCTATACTGCGGCATTTCGTGCAAAGACACGCTCACCAGAACTTGGGCCCGAGCAGCGCATAGCCCAATCTGTACAGGAAACGGAGGAGACGTTGTTCATCTCTCCTATGTTCCTCTCATTGTGGCGACAAGGTGGCTGCTTATTGATCAGATATGATGTAGATAGGCGAGAGCACACTTGTCACTACAAGAGTTACAATACGCTCCTCACTCATCATCAGCTCGCACTCTCCCACGAGGAATGCTCGGTGTCGAACCATAGTCTCAAAGACTGCAATAGTCTAGTCCAGGTCCACGGTCAATAGGAACTCCTATAAGGGTGGGTTAGTTTAGCACTCAACTCCGAGGCGAAAAGACGCTGACGAGTGTATCTTCCATCAATGTAGCAGGACTTCCAAGCACCAAGATTAATAGTACAGTGACATGTGGAATAGGCGATTTCGCTAATATGCTGCAAAGTGCCAAGGGGCGGTATCCCCACAGTAGCAAGCTTTGCGTGCGAGAACCACAACGTATGTACAATGTCCGAACGCGTGAGGCAAATACTCCCTTCAAAGTGCTTAGCATATTTGTCTCGGTCAACGGACGAGCCCAAAGGGCGAAAGAGGCGACAGTCCTTACCCCCCTCGAAGTTGTACACAACTTTACCACGTCTGAAGGGAAATGCGCTCGTACAGATATCGCTTACCTTCCGTATATATATTCTGGCTCAAGAGAAATCGAGCCTAGCACGACGTAATGCTCACTGGAGGGAAACATGCTCTTCGAAGGTATAGAGACTACAGGTAACCGATCGGATCATGTACATGCCGGAGATATGCCGGTCAGGAGTGCACGACCTCCGCAATCAATTGTCAATATCAATACCTCGACTTGGTCGTAGCGGTGGAACATCCTGCCCAATTTCCGGCCGCAAAACACTAGGCTTCAGCGAGAATACTGCCTGCATATAGTGGCATCGAACACAAGTCGTGAACCACGCAAGGCCTGGTCAGAAGAGGACAATGATGAACAATGTATGGTGTTCTGCGGGCATATCGATTCCCCGCCCCGGATCAACCTCCCAGATTACCATTGATCATCATGCCCGGCAAATAACAGTGCCATCAACTAGCCAGGTGACAAAGGTGAGGTGTTGTCTCAACAGCTTAGCGCCTACACAAAAGCGACTTCGCCGAATCGAATATGCCGAGACTCTCCAAACCTCTCCTTGATGGAAACCCCAACTCCACTCATGCGCCTACAGGAAGGGAGCTGGTAGGTAATGAATGGGATATTCGATTATTCGTACCGAACGCCGCATAATTGAAAGAACACAGCCTCGCGACTCAGTACGAACATGTATAAATAGTGAGAGGAACTACCTGACTACTACACATCATTGTCCCTTCCCCTCTCCAAGCTGGCTTATCACATCAACAACCTCCAAATTCCAATCCAAACAAGAATTCTCTCCGAAAAAAGAAGAATATCAGCCATGAAGTCCACCCTCCTCACCACCACCCTCGCCACCCTTCTCCTACACAGCAGCACCTCCCTCGCAGCCCCCAACCCCAAAGGAGCGAGTTTGATCACCGGATGGAGCCAACCTGTCACGTATTGTAATCGAGGTTGGGGTGGGAATGGAGGTTGTGAAGCTAAGGGGAAATGTGAGTTTTCAAATCTTGCTTTTTGTACTTCTTCTTTTTCTTCTTCCTCTTCTTCTTCTTCTTCTTCCTTGATCTCTTTTATTACCTATGACCAGAATAGATAGATGCATCACTTTGTTGTTTTTGTTTCTTTAGAAGAATCATATCCAAACCCCCCCACACTCCTTCCCCCAGTTTTGATGAAAATACAGCCACCTTACTGACTACTTTTTTCTTTTTCTCTCAAAAATAGGGACATTCTGCTGCTCAGCCAAACCCGGTGGAGCTTTCC
>KZ105628.1:0-13693 GCA_000504405.2 Mycosphaerella sp. Ston1
TATAGTTAATAATTCATAATAATAATTATAATATTACAGACTAGGGTAAGTAAAAGTGTATATATATAGACTCCACACTAGACTAGACACATAGCCCTGGTAGTCAAAACATTACAGAGCATAATCAATCACAACAAATCTGAGCGCTCCACTGATCTCTTCTCTGAGAGAAGCTTCATGAAAATCGCAGGGGTATTGATGTTGGTGCAGACCAGCACCCCCGTGGACGGCAATTGACGGGCTTTGATCTCCAACACTGCACACTGCACACTGCCACCTACTGGCGTGACGGCGGATGATACATGTGGCTGTGCAGGCACGGTCACATGTATTGGCTTGGCTGTCTTGAGAGTTAGGTATGTGAGCATGAGAGACATACAAGATACTGATCATCATTATCATTGAATGGAAATTAGACCGTGCAACATACATGTATCCGCGAGAGACAAACGTGAGGTGCTCCCCACTGCCCCGCTCGTGTCTACGACCGGAAACGACGATTTTACATTGGCCAGGACGCAGCTCCTACAGACGGCCATCGACCATCAACGGCTTTACTAGCTCTTCGCAGCATACCTTCACCGCCAAGCAGAGGTCCGAAGCGTTGAACTCGTTCCTCCTCATTCAGGCACACGAACGCACTCAGACCACCAAATGGGTGCCTACCTTGCGGTGGCGTGGATGCAGTGGTGAAGCTAGCACGATCAATCGTCTCCTCGGACAACTTCAGTTGACCCAGTATGACTTGAGCAGCAAAAACATTCAAGCCAGCCTTGCGAAGAAAGCGTTCCTAGTATGTTTCTTCTTGCAGCAGCCTGAAGTCTTGGCCTGTATTATATCTCGCGATCGTAGCAGCGACCCATCGAACGAGCTCTTCATCGCCGCCAGGAACGTAATTCACCTGGACTTCGGTTTCCGTCATCAGAGTACATCTTCCGATAAAGTCGCACAAGACCGTCTCGTCACGTTCATCGAGTCCAGATATTTCGACTGCCTCTTCGCCTAACGCTTGCTTCCCTTCGCTAACGACTACGATGAGACGCTCATAGCGGGGGCTTACAACTTCCAAGTGCTCGCGAATCCCTACGATTGCTTTCTGGCCTGGTAGCGGCTTTTGCTTGAGCTTTTGCAAGTTCGTGGTCATCAAGCCAGTGCTGGCAGAGATCGTGATGTCGGCCTCTCTACCTTGGGCGTCATGGTCGCGAACGACGAGTTCCAGGCCAGGTAGATGTTCCTGGAGCTTTCGGACCATGTAGCGATTCTCCATCAACGTGGATGATAGCACGACCGGGAATGGTCGACCATTTCCCTCGATAATTGGCATCGGAACTTGTATCGCAGGTCGAGTCGGTATGGTTGGTGCGGCAGGGGCGTCGACGGCAGTAGAAGGATTGGTAGCGGCATTCGAGTGAGGAGCCATTGGCATCGCGCTGGCCTTCTGGTCGATGCATGCTTCGACTATGGGCACGTCTGGCTGACCCTGCAGCGCGAGGAATTGACCAAAATAAGCCATCGCATTTACGTTCGCCGGCGTGGGTGATCGGTCTCTTGATGGACCTTCCGCAGATGCATGTGCTGCCGCATTATTCCAAGCAATCTCTTTCGAACTGTGCCCTCCTCCTGGCTGCTGTCCACCCGCAACGCGCCTTGCGGGTGTCGCAGCAGCTGCATCAAGCTTGACCTTTCTTTGTCTCAGGATCTCCTCGATGCTCAATACCGGTGCACTATCAGCATTCGCTTTCGGAGGCTTGCAAGACAGCTCCTCTGGCGAAATGGTGGAAACGAACTTGGAGAACAAGGTCTCGGGCAGCCGTACTTCGGCTGATGCAATCGGCGTGGAAGCTGCCTTTTCTTTGAATGGGCCGATCAGGTGGTGCTCATTGCCCACAGGATTGCCAGCTGTCGCAGCGATGATAGGACGACTCGGCATCGTCGGTTGAGGAGGGCCGCCCACGACCGATTCCACCTCCAATGGAATCAAGTTCTCCTCTTCTTCTTCATCACTTCGCCATCCGGCAGGCTCAAGGTCATCTTCATCATCATCGTCATCATCGAGCACTCTCAGACCCTCAGGCTTCCATGTAAGTCGCTGCACATCCGGGTCATCATCAAGATGCAATTCCTTCAGATATCGGACGCATGAGCCATCGTCAAAGTCTCCCTCTGGGGGGATCTTGGCAAGGTGAGAAGAGAATGGGACCCAAGGAAGAGATTTCTCGAGCTTGCTCGCACCACTCCACTTGTTCTCCTTCTTGCTGATTTCCTTGCTGACATCCTTCAACACATCACCTTGACGACCATTGAGCTGATCCCATGGCCCGCTAACCTTGATTGGTGAAATGGCAGGGACAGGGACTCGCGCGGTGGTATCGACTTCGCATAGCTTCTCACCAGCCATCCTATCTAGCGCGGGCTTCGCCAGAGGACCGAAAATCTCCATAATGGTTGCAGCCGCTTCTTGGACACCTTCCTCAGGGTCTGTCATGTCATCAATCGACGAAAGACGTGGAATGATTGTGTGAAGCTCATCACTGAACGCAACCGTTTTTGCCTTCTTCGATGCCGGCTCTGATGAAGAGAGATGTTCCTGCGGTAAGATTGGGCTCGACACTTTCAGACTGTGCAGCCTCTTGGCTGTGTTCCGCGATGGCGTGGACGATGGTGCCGTATCGCCGACCAAGAAATCTCTGACCTGCTCGATACCTGCCTCATTACCTTGCTCTGCCTCGGCTTCGTCGCGCGCAATGATTTCACCATGTAGTATAGCTGCTTCTTGCACAGTCGGGTCCTCTGGCGTAGACGCCAGTGGCAGCTCAGCGATAGGCGATGGCAACCTCGAAGGAGACCACGGAGGGGATAGAGGTAACAAGGTGGGTGAGGCTTTGCGGATGATCTGAGTGCGTTAGAAGTGCTGTTACCCCCACAACCTGACTTACGACATGCCTTTCGCTCACGCTCTCGTCTGACCCAGTCCTCCAGGCTTTCTTCATCTGTCGCTAGTATAGTTTTCAAGAAGGCCATCGTTTCAGTGCTGACTTCCCACTTCTCAGCTGCCAGCTCCTTTCCCAATCGTGCAGGTAGAGCCAGATTCAGAGCACCCCACTCCAGACTTTCATCCTTATCGGCGTCAAGCCTGAACGGCGTCATGCCTTTCGGTGTCAGACGAGCTTCGTTCCGTCTCAGAATGGCTCTCATCTCCGAGTCAGGATCACACTGCAAAAGCGCTTCTTCAGCTTTGAGCTGGCGTAGAGGTGTAGGAAGATAATATCGCATGTCGTCAGTCACATCGGCTTTGACATCTCGCATTACAGACGCCAGAAATGTGGCGGCTTCTTTGTCGACTTGCCAACGATCTTGGAAGTAGCCTTGACTTCGCTTTTGCGCTAGAATTCGTTCTAGACTGTCGGTTTCTGGTGGATCTGTGAAGTCGGTGTCGCTGAGTGGTGGGGGTGGTGGTGGCGTTGGGTATCGTAGCTCATCTTGGAGATACTTCCGTTCCGCTTGCTCTATCGTTGCACGTCTGAAGGTTTCGTCTTCGTCATAGTGGAAGTTGTCGTCTTCCATGTCGTCGTCGTGCTGGGCCAAGCTGCCCTCATATGGGCCTTCATGCTGCTGTTCCAGAATCTCATCATTCATGCTGTCGTATTGCCCATGAGGACCACCAACCTCATGACTGTCGTAACGAACGTCAGTATGGCGGTATGCTTGAAGTTGATACGCGTCGAGATCGCTGTGAGTAGTTCTCTGAAAGTCAGGCTCAGAGGCGTATATATAGTCCGCTTCTTCCGATGGTGCCTGCATGGCGACATCTTGCCCTGCGAGGTGTGAGAAGGGGTGGCGGAGGTGCGAGTCGAGGTCTGCAAAGTCAGCGTGATGGAAATGGGCACCGTCTAGCGGCTCTGCTACCCGGAGGTACTCTGCTGCCATTGCGAACGCAGATTGCTGAGTCTGTCGTAAGATGTTGTGAGTTTAGAGTTACATGGACAAGTATTCTCACGAGAGACGCGTGCCTTCCTCGCATTGCGCGCTCCAAGAGATAGATCCTGAGCCATCAGCCGTGAGGTGCTCCATTGACGGAGCTGCTGCCTGAAAAGTACGTGTACCTCGACGTGGCTGACTTACGAGGAGTCTTGTCTATACCTGACCTTAGGTACCCTACCTCGGTAGGTATGCAGACATGGCAGCAGATCTCCCGTGCCCAGAGACGGGAACGCGCATTCGAGTCGAATGATGTACACTCGTCGTATATATGAGGTATGTATATCCCAGAAACAACCGACGTGAAGTTCGGCACGAAACCGGCCCTTAGTTCTAATCTCCGTGTGAAGAAACAGCGGAGACGGACCGACGGACGGCACTCCTTCGGCTCGGTTCCGTGTGCAGTCCCCCGTTTCACGTCTTTGCCTCTTGATACGCTGAGGACAGCACAACGCTAAGGGAAGGCCATATTCCGGGTGGAGCAGCAACCACAGTAGCACAAGACACCCCTCCCCGCCTCCAGGAGTTTGGTCCGGTGTGTGGTTGTACCTGCAGT
Organism: Mycosphaerella sp. Ston1; assembly: GCA_000504405.2. Classification (NCBI taxonomy): domain Eukaryota; kingdom Fungi; phylum Ascomycota; class Dothideomycetes; order Mycosphaerellales; family Mycosphaerellaceae; genus Mycosphaerella; species Mycosphaerella sp. Ston1. The sequence goes on from KZ105628.1 coordinate 4,535, forward strand.
CTTTTTTAAGGTCCTTTACCTTGCTACCCAGACTAAGTACCTAGGTAAATACCTTATGTACACTGATGTGATCGTGTGCAATGAATGGTAGGTGAGGGTTCTTCCAATAACCGCCAGCTCACGGGTCTGGTATTCTGGACGACGAGGCCACAGCAATTATTCTTTTGGTGTATATATGCGCTTCGCGGATTGACTTCTCCCATCAATCTCCAAAACACCCACTCCAGCTCCGCGTTACACGGATATCTCCATCATTAAATCAATCACATCATCATCCCTCTGGGTTCAGCTCAAAATCTACCACCCAAATGACTTTTTCAGGGGACTACTCGGCTGTTGGAAAGGATGTTGTCTCCTCACTCCTGGTGCAGCAGCAGAAGGAGAGGACGGCATACGTGGTGAACATGCGCCCCCTCTACTCGACGACGATGACGACGATGCCGCCGATGGACTCTGCTCCCCAGACTCCTGACCTCTGATCTTAAGCCTCGCCAACTCCTCTGGATCCCAAGCCAAACCCCCATAAGTCCCTTCCAACACTTCAATACTATCCTTCTGACTCCTTCCCGTTTGGGGGCGACCGAATAGATGTTCGAGATGAGTGTTGAGTTGACTGCCTCTCTTCTGTTTCTTCGATGTGACTCCTGCGTCACACGTCGAGGTATTATCGCGTGAGGAAGCTGCTTCGGGAACGCTGTAGAGAAGGGTAGACGTTCGGGCTGAACGGACAGCGCGGCCGCCACCAACACTGGATTGAGGTTGCTGTGGCATTGCAGAAGATGAAGTCCGCGGTTGAGGTGCGCGTGTCATGATTGTGTATGGTCGACTTTAATTCTCCCTCCACTTGGTCTGGCTCTCCCACACGATTGCTTGTGTCGTCGTCGTCGTCGGTATGTTTGTGTGATGTGTTCTCAAACAATTGCCAGTTGTGTTTGGGTCGTGTGATAAGGTATCGTGATGATTGGTATTATAATTATTGTATTCCTTCTTTCAAGTCAAGACGTAGAGAACTCCGTATGCCACGGGCACAAGAAGTAGAACGGGCAACATCTTGACCTTTTGAAAGTCAAGAAGGATCTACAGGCGAAGCGGTTTGTTTCTCGCTTATGAAACGAAGTATCGGCGATATAGTCCTTGAGAAGTGGTAGTCGATGCGGCTCGGTTAGCTTGGGCTTTCTTTTCGACCTTTGCTAACGTTAGATTCTGGAAAGCGTCGTGGCGGTAGAGTTGTCACAGATGGGGCCGTGGGCGGTGTCCCTATATGCAGGTCGCGGAGTTACAGAAGTTTAGTAGTTCCAACTTCCGCGGGCTATAAAACCAACGCACACCGAATGTGTTAAGACGCAGGGTCCAAATGCTGGATGGTCTTCGCGACAGCACAGTGGCGGGCGGGCTTCGATACCAGGTCTCTTATGCCTTGGCAGACCAAGTTTCGACCAGGGATGATATAAGTTCCGGTGCCTGAAACAGGGAATCCTTCGAGCATGGGAGGGTCCAGAACTTTCAGACCTGAAAGTTTATATTCGCTGTCCTGAAACAGGATGGCAAAGGGTCCGTCCGGAAAGGCAACAGGATTGTCTACACCTCTGAAGTAATAAACAATCAAGCGTCGAAGGAGGCGATGAGGTGAGTTCAGAAACAATTGTGTACAATAGGTACAGCCATCCAGGCTACATATGATGGAAGCGCTCACGTAAGGCCCGTTCTCTCACTAGGTGGTGCAATGGAGCTGCCGATCCGCCCGGAACCGTTCACATCCACACCGGAAAGCCGCGCGCCGGATCTTTGAGTGTCATAGGCATTCCTAAAATTTCCTACTCTGTAGAATTCTATTCCGTGTCAGGCTCTTTGACTGTGATGAGTACTATTGATTCAAGCTGCCGTGACTTGCTGCTGAATCAACCTTTCTGTGGACGTGTGACTAAGGCCAGCGTGGAGATCCGAGATACTGTACAATAGCCTCAAGATCCTGGTGAAATCAGGTCGATAGAGATTTGCGGTGAGGACTTGTGGGGCAGTCCTAGAAATCGTCATCTTCACATCGCGTGGACTTGATACATATGCGTTATCAACGTGGCGCATATCGCGTGTGCTGGTACATATTCGTGGTCCAGATATATGGGCCGCAATTGACACGTCTTTCGGTCTTCGATGCCGCACATACCGGGCGCAGGGGAGCCAACATTGACGCCTTGGCTGACGCTACTGAATGTAGCTGCGCCTTGCGACCAAGCCATACCACGGCTTCGCAGCACAAGCGAGGGTTCTGGGCGTCTGCATGGCGTATTCGTGGCCGGTAGAGCAAGATTCCTCGTACTCCCAAAACTTCGCTTAGACGACTTTCGGCCTCGTCAAGATCTGCTCGTGTTGGTGCTTCCCTCATCTGATATAGTACCCTCAAGCCATCTCATCATCAGCATCTTCATCCGAGATATCAATTTCTGCCCCCACGGCAGTCCCATCTTGCTGCTTCTTCCTCCTCGAAGCCCTCTTCCGCCTCCTTTGCGGACTTCCCTCTCGGGGCAAGCTGATGGCATCCAAAAAGGCGTCATTATCCATCTGACTCTTCAAATGCGGCACATCGTTAATCTTCTCCCCAGAAATCTTCAGCTTGGTCTCGAAGTTCTCATACGCGACGGGGTCCTCATCATCGATGTACTTCAATCGAATCCACCTCTCCTGCTCCGCTTCCTTCAAAATGCCCTTCAACTTCTCCTCTAACGTCTTTTCCTTGCCTGCGCTTTCCGCAGTCTGTAGCAGGCTTTGTGGACCGGATTGAGATTTTGATTGCGCATCTGCTTGAGCGCGGGAAGCAGCGAGTCGAGCACGTTCTTCTTCCGCATCGAGATGGTGGAAGTTGGGACGCATTTGAACAGTTCCGTCAATTTTGGTGAGGTGCAGTTGCGAACCTTGGAAAGCTCCGACGAAGTAGTGAGGTTTGCCTGAACTGAGTTCGTCTTTGTGATAGATGATCTGGCCCCCTAGCGTTTGGTAGTCGTGGACTTTGTGGTCGGACTCGGCTTCCGGGAAGGACTGAAGGGACGTCTCGAGATCGAGGTCGCGTTGGGCGTTGTCTTTGAGGGCACCATCTCGGCGTGCATTCCGCTGTCGAGCTGGAGCGAGGCCAGCGGCGGGACCGTAAGTGCCCGATGCATTGTGAAGCTGCTTGGAGGCGGCGGTGGCATCGCCCCATCTGAGGCCGTTGTATTTGTTGAAATTGTGGGACGTATTTAGCTTCACGTCAAGTTCCATGAAGCCCGACCTGGGTTTGATGCGCATATCGTGGGGCATGGCGCCGAATTGGTTGTTGTAAGGTCGGTTTCGAGGGCGGTTGGGGTATTGTAGCAGCAGAATCTGCTCCTGCAGTGCGGGAGTGAGAAAGACATCGTACTCTGCAATGACCGGGTCGTCTTCCACTTCGGCTGCTGTTTTCGTGCTGTTAGTGTGGAAGTGGCAGGTCTCTTTTGCAGAGACGAGCAGCGACACTATCGATCAGTGCGGACGAGATGAGATACGGCGACTTACGCGCCATATTGCTGGACGAATGCAGCAAGTCACTACCGGAGACCTACGGGAGGATGTTATAGTTTGTTGTGGACAGTGTGGTAAAGAAGTGGGAGAATATGAAGATGGAATATGTGAAACAGACCCCCCCCCACCTCGGCTCCACTTCACGCGAACACGCGATCGTCGCGCGTCAAGCTACCTTCGGGAGTGATTACGCAGGTCATTACAGACGTATTGAGTGAATCACCTATTTCCATTCCCATTGACGACGGTATTGTGCACGAGAGAAACGGCCGCATAACGATCAGATGACGGCGATATAGCGAGCAAGACAGCGGCAGACAACACCTCCACCATGGCATACATTGCACCCATTCATCGCCCCTCGAGCGTGCGACATGCCATCAAGCTCTCCTTCACAGCACCCGAATCGGAGGATCTGATCGTGGCAAAGGCCAATCGTCTAGAGATATGGGCCACCAATCCTCAACAGCCCGGCGATCCCACGCTGGTGCTGCAGCACACACGAGCCATCTATGGCAAAGTCACCATGCTGCAGAAGCTGAAGCCTGCGACGAGTCCCACCGATCACTTGTTCGTGGGCACCGATCGATACAATTACTTCACGCTCAGCTGGGATGCAGACACCAGGCGGCTGAAGACGGAGAAGAGCATGGTGGATATTGCGGAGAAGAGTGCCAGAGACAGTCAGACCGGTGATAGAGTGCACATTGATCCGACTGCACGTTTCATGACGTTAGAGTGCTATGAAGGCGTGGTGAACGTGCTACCCATAGCACACGCCGGCAAGGGAAAGAGGAGAGCAGCGGATAATGAGATTGGAGAGCTGGGAGACCCCATACCAGTAAGGATACCAGAGCTATATGTGCGAAGTAGCTGCTTCCTACATAAGCGCCATGGAGGAACCAAGATTGCAGATCCAGTGTTCGCAGTACTTCACGAGGACAGCCAGAACATTCCGAAAATAAAGATTCGTGAGCTGGAGTATCAGCCTTCACTTCGACCGAACGAGGAGCCAGCGACTGCAGAACTGGAGAAAGCGCAGGAGGTGCAAGGCACGATCGAAATTGGTGCCAGCCATCTGATACCTCTACCTGCACCCACTTATGGCTTCCTGGTCATAGGCGAGACGGGCATATCATACGTCGACGAATGGAAGTACGAAATCGTAGACTCGCAACCTCTGGACGAAGCTACCATCTTCGTGGCCTGGTGTCAGATCGATGAACAGAGATTTGTGCTCGCTGATGACTATGGCAAGCTATACCTGCTCATGGTGCACCAAAAGTCAGATGGCGAATACCAAAGCCACCAAATCGATGTGCTAGGCGAGACGAGTCGAGCGAGCACGCTGGTCTACTTGGACGAAGGGCGCGTGTTTGTCGGTAGTCATCAAGGTGATAGTCAAATCATCCAGATTTCGCCGCACAGAATAGAAGTTCTCCAGACCTTTTCCAACATTGCGCCGATTTTGGATTTCACAGTCATGGACATGGGAAATCGAAGCGCAGATGCACCTGTCAATGAGTTCTCCAGCGGTCAAGCACGAATTGTCACGGGCTCTGGAGCTTTCAAGGATGGCAGTTTGAGGTCGGTGCGATCTGGAGTGGGGCTGGAGGATAAAGGAAGTTTGGGAGATTTGGGTGAGCCGATATCAGCTGTCTTCAGCTTGTGCAGCGGTCCTGGTGTCCAAGTTGTGGATACACTGCTTGCGAGCTTTGTCAGTCATTCGAGTGCTATCATCTTTAGCCCTGACGGAGATATCGAGGCAAGAGACGAATTTCGAGGATTCGATCTTACCCAGAGCACGCTATATGCCGGGAACCTTTCGAACGGCAGAGCGGTACAGGTGACGAGCTCGACTGTGCTGTTGACTGATACTGAAGGGAGTATGGTCACCGACCGATGGGAGGCACCTGGTGGTTCGTCGATATCGTCTGTCTCTGCCAACGGCGATAATGTGCTTGTGTCGCTTGGCGGCGCTGCCCTGATCGTCCTGGATCTATCCGGTTCCAGCATTGCTGTTGGAGCTCACAGACAACTTGGAAGCGAAGAGCAGATATCATGTCTTAGCTTGTCCAAGTCATTACCAGGAGCTTGTGTGGTCGGCTTCTGGAAAGACAGTAAGGTGTCGGTGCTGAACCTGTCAGATCTGCAACCCATTGCTTCCGAGAGCGTGTCCGAAGACGACAGTCTGGCAGTCCCGCGCTCGCTGATAGTGGCCAATATACTGCGAGATCAGCCCGCGACTCTCTTTGTTGGCTTGGCAGATGGGAATGTGGTTACATACAGCGTCGAGTCGCTTCAACAACCGTTCTCAGCACGGAAAAGCATCGTTCTTGGAACACAACAGGCCAACTTCACAGCGCTGCCTAGATCGGATGGTCTACAAAACGTGTTTGCGACCTGCGAACATCCCTCACTCATATATGGAAGCGAAGGCCGCGTAGTGTACTCCGCAGTAACTGCCGACAGTGCCACTAGTATCTGCGCCTTTGACTCTTTTGGCGACTACGCCAACAGTATTGCCATTGCCACTGGTTCGGAGCTCAAACTCTCCTCTGTCGATGAGGAACGGACAACTCATGTGCAAGACCTGCCTGTGCACGAAACTGTACGACGTATAGCATACTCTTCCGAATTGAAAGCCTTTGGATTGGGCTGCATCAAGCGAACGCTGGGAAATGGCATGGAGAAGATACAAAGCCATTTCAAGCTTGTTGACGAGGTCGCTTTCAAGGAGCTAGATTCGTGGGCACTGTACGAGGATGAGCTGATTGAAAGTGTCATCCGTTGTCCGCTTGATGATGGCACTGGTCTTGATGCAGAAAGATTTGTGGTTGGAACCGCATATCTCGATGATCAAGATGACAACATCGCGCGAGGACGAGTGCTCGTATTCGAGGTGACAGAAGATCGCAAAATCAAGCTCGTCACACAATTGGCCGTCAAAGGAGCTTGTCGTTGCCTCGCAACATGCAAAGGCCGAATCGTCGCAGCTCTCGTCAAAACTGCAAGTCCACCTCCCTCTACTAATTCATATGTCCGATCTAACGAGAGACCTAGGTCATTATCCTCGCCTACGAATTCTCACCTCCCAAATCTTCTCCTCAGCTGATTAAAAAGGCCTCCTACCGTACCTCCACTGCCCCTATTGACATTTCCGCCTCGTCCTCAGACGGCATTATCGCCGTCTCCGACCTCATGAAATCCCTTACACTCGTTAAATATACTCCAGGCCGAACCGGCCAACCCGATTCCCTCGTCGAAATTGCCCGACACTTCGACACACTCTGGGGAACAGCCGTCGCACCCATCCCCGGCACTCACTCCTACGTACAAAGCGACGCCGAAGGCAACCTCATCGTCCTCGAACACGACCCCACAGGTTTCAGCGCCGAAGACCAAAGACGCTTGAGAGTGACGTCAGAAATGTGCCTGGGTGAAATGGTCAATCGTATTCGACCTATTACGACGGTCATCACCCCTTCTGCGAACGCGGTTGTGATCCCCAAGGCTTTTGTTGCCACTGTAGAAGGGAGTGTTTACGTTTTTGGGACGATTGCGCAACAGTATCAGGATTTGTTGATTAGATTGCAAGGATCGATGGCAGAGATGATCAAGAGTCCCGGGTTTGTGAGGTTTAATCGTTTTAGAGGTTTCAAAACACAAGTGAGGGATATGGGTGAGGAGGGACCTGTAAGGTTTGTTGACGGGGAGATTATCGAGAGCTTTTTGGGCTTGGGAGCAGCAGTGCAGGAGAGTATTGCGAAGGAGTTGGGAGTCGAGGGTGGTGGAGAGATGTTGAGGGGTCTGGTCGAGGGTCTGAGGAGGGTGAGATGATCGACTCAGAGATGAATGAGAATTTGTGAGCGATGTGATGTGATGATGCCTGTCGTACAGATGAGATGGCAAGGTGGAGTAGAATGGATTTGCAGACGACCCTTATAGACAGCCAGACAGCGAGGTCGCGAGACAGTACGGTGAGAAAGCACAGCAATTGAAGACGGAGATATAGTGCAATACAAGCCACCTCCGATTCCAATCACCCATGCACATCTCAAGTGACTACCTGGAGTCATTTATTCGGACATATTTCCTCTGCCACATCTTCCCTCCAGACCCTAATCTCTCTCGGGAGTCGTACCTACTGCGCTACTAGGCATCTCGTATAGTAGAATCATAACATTACCACCAGCACCAGTAACAGCAACAGCAACAGCAACAGCAGCATCAACAGCGATCTGCTTGGCGTAGAACTTGTGCGGCTTTCCAGCTGTTCCCAGTTTTAGCAAAGGCGGCGGGTGCATATGGTGCAACATGGTTACTTCTCGAGGTCGTTCAATCAAGCGAAAATCTTTCGACCAAGTCGGAAGTTATGAGTATGGTGGTGGTGCTGTGATCATAAAAAGGCATGAAAGGGACCTATGTCACGTGCCTGATATGTATAGGACATTACGAGAAGGGATGTACATGGAGGTAGTCATGAGGAAGGCTTGAGGAATGTCAAATGAATGTGTCTACTCCTCGTAACAACATGCCGGTTCAGAAAAAGAGTGACTGACTGTGTTGCCCTCAAGACCACACGCACCTTCATAGTGCCATACCGTTCCATACCGTCCGTTCCGTCGTAGTCTCCATTGCTCATATACGGTATCATCCAAGCCAATATCGGAAAAAGCAGCCTCCAAGTCTTCTCGCGTCGGTTCGACACATCACCGCAGTAGCATCTTCTGGCTGCGAAGGAGTGGCGTTCTGTCCTGGTACGACGGGGTTCTCAGGTGCGAAGGCATCCTCATTGGACCTGCCCTGCACACCGGTCGTGAAAGCTTCTGTGGGGGGCGTTAGCAGGCCAACTTGGCGTGAATTTGGGTGATGCCTTGCGGACGAACCACATGCACCTTCACTCACTGGTTCATCCACCGCTCGAGTCCCTTCCGAGCCGCGAGTGCCTTTCTCACGTCTTCCCTCTTCTTCAACTCCTCCGCGACCCTCGCCTCCGGCTGGCTAGTCCACACGGGAACCAAATCCTCGTTGGCCTCCCCCTGCACCCAGCAACCCCCACACAGCAAATTCTCAGGACGACTCTCCGTGGCCATCTTGGAATTCACCCAGATGTTGACCTCCAGCCGAAAGTCTTTCTGCACGAGATGACGCACAGAGTCATCCAGCGCCACTAACCTCTTCTGCAGTGCCTCTGCCATCTCGGGAAGGCTGTGTGACTGGACCTTCCACATCGACAGTGGGACGTAAATTTGTACCTTTCGTACATGACGTCTGTTGATCTCGGGCATGTCCGAGAGCCACTTGTCGACGTGGTTGCCGAGAGGTGACCGGAAGGTTGCCTTCGCGTAGAAGAGAAGCCGGGCGTCGTCGTAGACCTGGCGACAGGTCATGAGAAGAGGGGGGGCTTCCATCTTCGCGCAGTATGTGGACCTTGGGTCCTCAATGGGTTCCGCTTCGAACGCCATTGTGTAGATCATGTTGCGTAGCTCTGGCGGGAGGGTGAGGAATCGAGGTGCCTCATCACGCACCTCTGTGGCTTGGTTGGAAGCCCCGACTTGAGACATGCTGCTGCTGCTTCTTCTGCTGCTGCTGCTGTTGTTGTCGTTGTTGTCGTTGTTGTCGTTG
>AWYF02003231.1:0-32785 GCA_000504405.2 Mycosphaerella sp. Ston1
TATATATTAAAGAAGTCCTCGGACGAGAACTTCTCGTAGAAGTAATCCACGATATCGGAATAAGCCGTAATATAGCGAAGATTCGGGTTATTCTAGCGAGTATCGACGACGTAATCCTATAAACTCTTAGCGATAAATACCTATATATACAATATACTATACCGACTTACGATAGCGTTGCTTAATACCGTCCGCTTCTGATTCCGGGAATTAGTAGACTACTTAGCCTTACTATTAACGTACTCGATCGAATAGGCCGTAGTGCCCTCCTATATTATATATCAGCACTGCTCGCATAGAACATCGAGTTTGTCTAAAGACAGAGACACTAGAAAGTTAGTAGGTAACCTACCTAAATCTCCTTCAATACCCTATCGTAATACTACTCTCTTATCTCCCTATATATAAATGTAGACTACTTTATTTCCTTACTAAGGAAGCGATCTTTCTCTACCTCTATCGCGGCAGCCGCCTTATCTTCTCTATTATCTGCAGCAGTACGCTTTCTCTTACGAACTTAGCGAGACCTCGGGGCAATAGCGGCAGCGCGGACTTTAGCATAATTTTCCTATATTCTGTGTTACTATATATCCTTCTAAAGACTATACAGATATATAGAAACATAGGCATATACTCTATCGCGAGACACTCTAATCTAGAAGGACCTAGCTAGTATAGGAGCCTAGCTAAGCTAGGAGGACTCGGCTATTATAAGAAGACAGCGGCGAAAAGAGAACGGCGCGAGCGGAGCGAAGCGGGCGAGACGAGACGAGACGAGAGCTAGCGAAGGGAGCGAAGGGAGCGAAAGGAGACGACGAGGAGACGAGGAGGACAAGACTAGAGTTTACGGTACGATTTCGAAATTCGTCCTTTCCCCCGGACACCTCGGGTCTGCCTTCCTATACTGCTGTTTTATAGTTTAACGCTGCTCTTACGGTTAAATTACGCCTCTAAACGCGACATGCTATAAGGTACCTTACGTCTCTATATATCTTGCTATATAACGAAGCTAAAGCGTGTTTGGACCTTGTTACTATAATAAAGTAGTTAGTATAGCTTAACGACAGGATTCTCTACCTGTAATCTATCCTTTAACGCTTTTCATTAATATATTATTACGACACAGCAACTATAGTAGAGAGACTCCTGTTTGAAATAACAATCCGTTTTTTAATAGTAGTATAGAGGACACGCAAGGCTAGAGACACGCCTTTTAAGGCACATGCTTTAATAATATGAACTATATTAACATAAAAGATATAAAAACACCGTCCTATTCTAGTGCAGTTGGACCCCACTTTCCGCTAATGTTCATATGCGTTGAGTTTCACGGGCCGTTCCGAAGCCCGCCGTGTGCCAAGACTGTCGTACAGCACAAAGAGCCATGTTCAAGACGCTTCGGTCATGGCAACATCTCTGCGGATCGGTCAGGTGCTCAAGGGTGTGAGAGACGTCTATGTCGTCGCGCAGAAGCTTCACGACCAAGTCTGGAGCGCCAGGTCGGTCCCTCTCCTTACATATATATATACTCCAACATCAGTAATCCGTGCCCGCTAACATAAACACACATGCAGTGCTACGGCGGCGCGTAAACAAGTCGTTCTCAAATTTGCGCCCGAGATTCGTCTAGAACGTGAAAAAGAAATTCTGCAACAGTTCGAGGGCGATCCATATATCAGAAACTTCATCGACCAAGGCACAGAACCTCCTTTTCTAGTATTAGAGCACCTCGAGCTCGATGCACTGAAAGCGTCCGGCGAAGCACGAATTTCGAGGCAAGACATCAAATTCATCTCTCGCAGCATTCTATCTGCGTTGGAATCCTTACATGCGAAAGGAATAGCCCATACAGGTAACATGATCCGACTTCGTGTCCCGCAAGATCCGACATAGCTGAATTTGTGATGGTGCAAGACGTTAAACCGGACAACATACTCCTCAATTTCGACGCAAACGGTACCAGAGTCGTAGAGGCCAAGTTAGCCGACTGCGGTAAGCTCGAGCAACTTATAGCTTCGATTGCATTGCATCAATTGAGTCGATGCTTACACTACAGCTCACAGGCGATGCTCGCAACGTCGGCTTCACGACTGATCCTCGCGGCACAGGCCATGTAATCGGAGCAGCAATTTTTCGCAGCCCAGAAGCTCTATTAGGGCTAAAATGGTCAACTCCAACAGACATATGGTCTTTCGGCGCCACGGCAAGTCTTATATATATTGTTCCACTCCCCAACCAATCTCGCTAATAATCCAATAATAGCTCATGAGCCTGATCTGGGGCCGAAACTTCCACATTTTCAAGCCCGTGAACATCTCAGCAGACGACGAGGAATTCACCGTACATGTCCTCATTCAACAAGCAAGATACTTCGGACCCTTCCCATTGAGCTACGCGACGTACTTAGACAAAGAAATGGAAACTGCTCTAGCGGGGATTCACATCTACATTGAAGAGAAGAATATGCGAAAGCCATTTCGCCTGGTGGAAGACGAAGAGGTCACGTCTCACGACAAGGAATTTCTCTGGGGAATGATGCAGATCGACCCGATGGAGAGACCGACGGCAAAGGAGTTGCTTCAGCATAGTTGGTTTGAGATGCCGTGATGTATGAAGCGATATGTGATTTCCCACAGTTACTCTATCTATCTAGCCTTTTGAGAGTCTAGAAACAAAGAAAGAAACAAAAGTCTAGTCTAGTGTTGTGACTAATGCATGCTGTGAAGATGCTGTGCAACCACACCAAGACGCACACGCAGGCAGGTGCATTATCATGCATCATTACCCTGCATGGTGGCACTACAGCCCCAGGTCATTATTCATTGATCACCGATCTGATATTTCGAAGTACAGGATCTTATTATATATGTACTCAGGTGTTCGTAGCGAAACATGTGTGGTAGAGAATGTAGTGTGATGAGGAGAATGATTGGACTTCCATCCTCTCCCGTCTCCCCCACACCTAGAAGCGAGCTGCTTCGACGGGTGTAACCAATAACCAACGGTTTGCATACATCGAATACGAAGTAGATGGAATATGTAAAAGGTACATGTACAACGCAGCAAACAAAATAGAAGAGACAAAGGAAAGTCCTACTACTTGATTTTTGTTGAGAGCGTCAGACTACAGCGTGATGCAGCAGACCTGCCCAATCAGAATATGTTTGCACTGTCAATGTTACTCGTATACCTCCCCTTCCTTGTCATTTTGCACCGAATTCTCCAGGAAAAGCAGCGTGGCCACATTTTCAACGCTCAACAGACATTATTGAATGCGTGGCAAATCGGATGACCCATTGATCGAGCCGTGATGTCTTCATGACAGCCTTCGCATCTCAGTAACGTTTCGACTATTGGACAATTCGTTACGCGCGGTGCTCCCTTACGCCCAACGGGACACAGCATCAACGCTTGACTTGGGAAGATACCGGCCAGCAAAGGCGCGTGTCAGCCCCTGTCATCAGTGTTTCGACTGGATCAAGCACAATGCACATTCGTTCAATGTTCATATCGGGTTCTCTTAATTGTACAGAATCTTCTCAATGAAAGAACACTCACGCTTGGCAACTTACAAAGTCTCTGACAGCTAGCTACTTTCTCCGCCACTTTACTCACTCACCCTTCGGTCGAGTCGAGCGCTTCGAAGCGTCATCGGCGGTGCCTGTCAGTACAAGATTTCACTGCGACGGAATTGCAGTGCCTCCTGTTGTGAGAGAAGCCACGAACGTGATTCGCATACCTTACGCGATTCTATCGCGCTGTTTCCCAAGTGGTACTGTCGTGAGTGCCGTAACGTTACGCTGTGCAATAGCCAGCCCTTCTTGTCAGCAGCAGCCATGTACGAGTACTCACACTTAGCTGATCGGCCGATGTCTCCTCCTGTCGTTTCCAGTACTAGGCGCCCATTTGTCTGAACTCATCGAATGCGATGTGATCGAAGCAGCTGTTGAATGGTAACAACAATCGGCAGCGGTACCGCGCTTAGCTTTCGTGTGCTTGCTGGAGAACAGCAGCAGCATCTCGTATGATATCCCGGTTCCCGCCCAGTCTCTGAGAGAAGAGAGAGTCCTGATAAGAGTCTCGGTGCTGGTAGATGGCTCGAGATCTACTCGATGCCACGATCTCAGGCCAGGACTGTTTCCAGGCTTGTTCGTCTAGCATTTGACTCGCATCGTTCGCAAGGAGAAACCGTAGGATATATGCGCCAAGTTTTGTCATGGGGAAGAAGCCACTGTCCATGGCATAACCTGTTACTGTAGCCAATTGTGCCGACTGGTTGAGAGATTAGCTCTGGCTCAAGCCAGCGGCGGGTGTCGGATCATTTGGTACTTCATTTGGTACTTGCGCTGCTTCCCTGGGTTTCTTAAGCCTAGTGACCAGATTATGATGCTTGGAAGCAACATTTTGCGTACATTTCGGAAGTGCTGAAGACGCGAGCGCATTCTGGGCCTTCTGTTCTTCTACGTGGTTGAGCTGAGCGTTGGGTCGAAGACTGGTGTCAGTTCCAGCATGTGAGGCCAGAGATGCGCGGAGCTCCAGGTGGCCTGGTGGAAACGCTATTAGTGTTGGCCTGTGGGTGCCTTCGTAATGAAACATCAAGTAGCTCGAGTTGAGCTCTGACCATCCACAACTGTGACACTGCTCGTGGCTTTGGTGTCCACCAAGATTGTTTGTCATACCGTAGTCGACTCGGGGCACTATTGGTATCTTCTCTGTGGGGCTGTGCTGCTGGGAACTACCGACCATGAGGCGCGAGTCGGGGCCATCGAGGTAGGCTTCTCGGAGGGACGACAAGTCCTTACTGCTTTCCCCACCATTGGCGACAGCAATGGTCGAACTGTCATCAAATTGAAGAACTCTCAGTATGGACACCACTTGACAGGCATCCACGCACCTGTTTTGGAAAAGAATGATCGATAATTCATACAGAACATGCTAGGAGTCTGCAAGTTCGAGCACTCTCTGGTATCGCGAAGCTTGTGCGCGGTTTTCTTCCCAGGTTGACAGGAGATCGCTGATCATCATTTTTGCTACTTCGTTGCTGTTCTTCTTCGACTGCTTGACTTTGGCGGCAGGCTGAGGTGTAGAGGGCTGTGGCTGTGCGATTGGGGTAGTATGTGCCGAAGCTGTAGCCTCGGGTGGTGAAGCAACTGGTGGAGGGCCAGCTAGAGTGGCTGCTTGGGGCTGAGCCATAGAGGTCTGGATGGCTGCTGGCTCTGCGGAAGAGTTGGCGGCAGACAATTCTGCCAAGAAGTCTTCAGTTAGCTTGGCACTCATCGCATCGCCAGCATGATTGGAAGGATACGCTGGTGAAGCACGTCAGGTTCATCGTCGTGCGTAGAGGGGACTGAAGTGAACTTACCTTGTGCCTCTGCTGGGCGGGTAGTGGCTGCTGTTTGAGTAGGCAATCCCTGGCCGTTATAGTGGCCCGGGTGTGCAGGTAGACCATTCGAACCTGGACGCGGGGGCGCAAAGCCCGGACGCTGTGGTAAATTGGCCGGTGTCGGGGGCAGGATAGGAAGTGCATGCTGTTGACGTGGAGGCCCAGCGTAGGACGAGCTTTGAACAAAGCCATTGTTCAAACTGCTGTGCACAGGTGGTGGGACGTAACAGCCTTGGAACTGCGGTGGTGGCGGATGTGGATGGACTGGCAGATGTGGCGGCCATGGAGGCGGAGAGGCGCTATTTGCATAGCCTGAAGCTTGGGGCGTATAGGTAGCGCTGCCTGGCCAAGTTATCGGCGAGCCTAGATAGGGTTGCGGAGGAGCGCCAACATTGAAGCCGCCAGTGGTCGAAGGGGGCTGACTACCTTCACGTTTGACTTCATACTTGACTTCTGGAGTGGCAGAACCGTTCATGGCAACGCTGGTCGTGGGTGGTGTGGGGATGGCAGCAGTGGGAAGAGTACCGCCGGCAGCCAGTGCTGCCTTTTCTGCTGCCTTCTTGGCCTTGGCTGCAGCAACGCGGGCCTTGATGTCAGACAGTCCTTCTGTGAGCTGTTTTGTCTTGGAGACAGAGGCAGAAGCGTTGGCGCTGTCCTTGACTTCACCTGGGAGCGGGTTGCCGGTTTTGCGACGATGCTCTCGCTGCAGAGCCTGGTACTGCTGCGTAAGTGTTGCGACGCGTTGTTCCACCACCGCTTCCGGAATGCCCACTGTACCGAAAATCTCTTGATTAGGATCGCGACGACCCTCGATGGCATTGTCGACTTCGTGGAGCTCTTCCTTGTGCACCTGCTGCATGTGCACGCGCAGGCCGCCCGCCGTGTTGAGTCGCCGATGGCAGTTGCCGACAATGCATTGGAAGTGCTTCGCTTTCTGATGTTCATGAAGAACCTTGTCATCGCTGAAGCTGCGGTCGCAGTAGTAACACCATGGCGTCGCCAGCAGTTCCTCGAGCGATTGATATTCACGCTTGCGCTTTGTGCCTCCCACGATGCCTTCAATGCCGCTCATGGTGAGATGCTGATGCGCGACAGGACGGTCGTTGGTTATGATTGGTGTTACGGGCGCTTATTCGTGGCAGTCGATGACGGATGGCGATTTCGGGGCGAAGGGTGTGGTTGTCGAGGTGGAGGCGGGAACAGGAAGTGTGAAGCTGCAGGAAGAGCAGTAGAATACAGGTAGTCTACCAGAAGCAGGCCCCGGACTTCTCCGTGTCTTGGCAGTGACACGTGACCCCAGTTGTGCATGTCTCGATCGTGTTCCCACACCACACCGTCATCTCCACCACCACCACCACCGAAGACGAGCGGCAGTGAACCCTGCGAGGCGCTGTATCACATATATTCGAGAGAACGAAGCTCTGGTAAGCAAGTGTGATGCTCGCCCATGCGTACAAAGCATAGAAGAGGCATACGGTTGAAGAGACAGGACGACGAACCTTGCATCGCAAAGATCTGGCGCTGTAGCTCACTGATAAGAGAGGCCGTGATTCAATGGAGAAGGCTACAAGTCTGGGGAACAATCTTTCGATTGGTTACAACTATGTTGCCCGATCTGAGACATAGTGTGCCAGCTGTAGCACGCTCGAAGGCGCACGACGGTATGCTATGCACACGGCCGTAAGACATAAAGACGAGGAGCTATCCGTCACCTCGGACCGATCGTAGCTACGCGCCGTCTTCCGGGCGTACGCTGGTGCTCGCATCATTCCTAAAAGTCGAGAGCATGCTAGCTACAAGCAACTTCAACCTTGTCATGTTCTCGAGGCAGACGCACAATGGTATGCCCTAGCATTAGTCCCATCGACCATGAAAGAGGAGTGATATGTCACTAGGTACGCTATACCGACCATCTGTGTCTACGCCGGCGGCAATGACAGGGCTCTGGACATTACCTTAGGGTCAGTATGCCCTGAAGGCTGCTTCCAAGCTCTATGTGGGAAATATCTCTCTCTCTCTCTACCAGGCAATAGCAGTATAACCGTACTTTCGCTGAGTATGCGATGAGGCTGTCGATGTCTAGCCATCGCTATGAGTAATACACCGCTCGTCGAGCGCGTGGAGAGGCGTAGGTTGTAGGTCGTCTGCAAATAGCATTAACCCCCAGGAGCACATAGAGAAACGGGTCACATTCCTCCACTCGGCCCAATGAGTACCGTATTCACCAGTGAGAGTTCATTGTATAGGGACAGGCGGCATCTCAAAGACAGAAAATTCGAGGGAGCTAATGCCCTTCGCCGCATACTATTCGCGTATCGAGCTCATAGTGTCTTTGTATATATGGGAATCTCAGGACGACCAAGCAATCTACCTGGTGATAAAGTAGTCGTTCGACTGAGTGCCTAATGCTGGCGTCATGTTCCTCCCCCTATACGGGCAGGGCATTTCGAGCCCAGAGCATCCTATGTCATTGTGGACATGCCGGATGAGGCAGGGTCAGACAGTTCACTTCAACATCATATCGTGAATGTGGCTTGATACATGGTAAGGTAGGTCCGGTGAGGTAGCCTGGAAGTCGCCGTGAAGAAGAGATGGGCCAAAGTCTCTTGGCATCGATCTGCCTGCAGCTTCCGCCCACATTTCGCCCACGCTACGCTTTGCTTTCCTATCAACAACATCCAATCAACAACATCCACCATCTCGTCAGGATGGCAACCACATGTACACGTACCACGCCATCTGTGCCTCGACCAGAGGTGAAGACCTTCCTTGATCTGCCGCGCGAGATCCGCGATATGATCTATCGTTACGCTTGCCCATACAAATATTTCGATATCTGCCAGATGCCCAAACAAATCCTACAACCGCACGCCAGTTTCCTCTGCCGTTTGGTCCGCGAAGAGAGTCTGGACGTCTTCTATGGCGAGGGAAAGTGAGTGCAGAGCTCCTGGCTTCTAGCCTGCTTCGTCTGTCCTCTACTAATGTCCAATATAGCTGGTTCCTAGATTGCCGTGGCTGGAAAGCCGCTAAAGGCTACCCACAATCGTGGAGTACGTATGAGATTTTCATGAACTGGATTCAAGCAATCGGAGATGGCAATGCGGCTCGGATCAAGCGTCTTGTGGTCTACAACAACAACTTCACAGTCGCCTATACGATTAACAGGCAGACACCTCGCGTCAGCTACAAAATGCGCAATCTATGTGATGGTTCGGAGTCGCGCTTTCATATAGCAAAAGATGCGCCTACCACTCACTCAGTCAAGACCGCTTTTCGCACAGCAGAGATCCATCTGGCAGCCTGTATCGGCATCTTGAACGGGCAGATAGGGAAGGCCAAGATGACGTCTGAGGACATCAAGGATCTCTTCAGAATCATTGAAGGCTTCAAGCCAACTCTCTGCTCCCGAAATGGCTTTGGCTGGAATGGAGCTATTATGACGAACCCGCACAAGCACCATGACTTCAGTAATCATCTGAAATTGTGCACAGACTGTGCTTTCTGGCGTGGAGGTGAGAGTCCCTCTGTCGTCTTAAGGTCGTATAACAGACGCGAGCCGACCAAGCGCTTTTTGGGCCGGACACCCATTACTGCCAACAGGAAGCCCTATCCGGAGGAAATCCAGCAAGGGGAGAAAGCAATAGCCGAGCGCACAAGCTTGCTCTTCCAGCCGATGGACTCCCGATTTGACACCAACTCGCTATGATGACGTTGGATGGAACGGAATTATCGTCTGACGTTTATTGTCCAAGCAACATCAGCCGTCGGGTCCGTGGGCAAAGTATTAACATCCTGAAGAACTCATTGGCAATCGATGCTCATTGTGTGCCACAATAGCGGCGCCGAGCATGAGTAGACCCACCGCACGTCCAGCAAGGAGCAGCAGATTTACAACAGCTCCAACAGCTCTGCATGCAGTGGATGCTACTTTCAATAAGCTTAGATTAAATCGGTCCAGCTCTGAGCCTACATGTCTTTGTGAAGCTCAATTGAGCATATCCCTATGCAGCCTGCCCATAGTAGATCTCCCGACTCTACACTCCTAAAGCAACGAAGGCTCCGACAAAGTCACGCATAGGTACCATTCTATATCAGAGAAATCTCTACCACTTTCGCCACTCCTGAGTTTAGCATCCTTAGCCATTGCGCTCTTTTTGCTGGGAAGGATCCTCGACAGCCTTCTCTATCTCTCCAACAGGTCTCGATCTGACGTGCGCACACTGCGTTGCTCAGTCCACAAAGGAATACCAAGCCAGCCTGGAACACTGGTTGCGTGTCGCGTCAGCTCATTATTGCGCTGGAAGCGCTTTGAACAGCCTGTTTCACAGCAGTGGAAAGTCTGCGCACCAGTATGCTTGACTTGGTGTCTTTTTCACTCGAACTTCGGCTTGGGACTGTGCCGACATGATGCTGTGGCCAGTATCTCACTGGTGGTCTGTGAATCAATTCTAGTAGGAACGCAAGGGCTCTCCTCATGCTGTATGCTGTCTTTAGCACTCTGCATCTCTGCCACAGGTGCCGTCGGGTAGTGGTCTTTGGCGCACTTATCGTCTAGTCCCTTGGGGTTCCTCGTCACGTTCGACTGATTTCCTGATAGCAGCCTTACATGGAATCCCGCCATCATGTGAAGAGGCTATGGTCTCACACTTGGCTTGACTCACGCTTCTCAGCCAGTGCTCGTCTCAGAAATGCCAGACGCCCTCCAAGGAATTTTCTCGGGCCGTCCTCGCCGACCTCACTCAATGCTCAATGGTTGCGACCGCCATGGCGATGCAGTCTCGCGCGGCCTACAGCCTTGTTCTATGTGGCGTGCAGCTGGTTGGCTGGCGGCGCCCCTGTCCACCTGGCGATTCGTGCTGTGTACGGCTGTACATTTGAAAGCAAGGCTCGTGGAAGGCGATGAGTAACGAGCGCCTTGTGACCTCTTGTTTATGGCCTGTATTATTGAACAATGATCATGTTCCAAAACGTGACAAGCTGCGCAACACTTGGAGTCCCCGGGTATTCGCGCTTCCCTGTTCGACGAATCCTTCGCCAGCCGCATAGCAGGCAGCGATGCTTTGATCAATAAACAGCACCCGACAATCCTTCGAACACGAGTGCCACTTCGAGATCAACAACATACCTGGTCCTCCACACCGTTCCCTTCCACGTTGTACCTAGTCAAGACTCGCGCGAACGCTGCTAGAGCTGAGGAGTGACTGCAATGTCACCTCAGGACCTGCCCACAGAAGGCCGTCAGCTGCGCCGATCAGCTCGGAACCGCCACCACTTGGACGAAGACACTTCGACATATTTGGCCAGACGAGAGCGAGCTTCTGCCAAGCCATCACCCCTACCAGCGCAGCAAGACTCCGTACAAGCTGATGCAAATAATCGACAAGGCGAATTAGACGAAGAGATAGGAGAGGATGACCTTTGCCCCATATGCCAACAGCTTCTCTGCCGGCCTGTCACGACCAGATGCAATCACACCATGTGTGAGTCATGTACGTGCAGCGAAACAACCTCTCCTGGGTACCAAAGACGTGGCTAACGACCTTGGGAGGTATGGCACACTGGGCTGATGTGTCGGTCATGTCACAGATGAAGATTGTCGATGTCGATGAAGAGCCTACGATCTTCAATGCCGTGAGCGGTCTAGAGGCGAAGTGTCCAATGTGCAGAACGCAAACCACCGCTCATTTCAATAAGGAGTTCTCAGAACGACTAGCAGAGCATTACCCTAATGCCTCCCATCAACAAAGTGCCGAAGAACAAGACAGCTTTGGCGAGCAAGGTAGCATCCAGACTTTGACTGTATACATTGGCAATCGCCATCAACAGGTTGAGTCCGAGGATGCCAATTGCCACGCATGGACATTCTTCGTCAAGCCAAGTCGTACGGATATTATCGAAGAGGTGCAGCTTGTACTTCATCCGACCTTTCGGCCGAACAGAGTCATCCGTCAACGAGCACCCTACGAGGTCAAGCGATTGGGCTGGGGCACTTTTACAGTCACTGCATATGTCATTCTCAAAGCAGGCTACAATTGGGTGTCATCAGAAGCTGAAAATAGCCCAGATGGTGCCACAAAGGGTATGCTGCCGCTGGAATGGACTTTGGACTTTACCGGCTTTTGTGGTAAAGGCAGCATGGGAAGCTGCAGGCTCAAGGTCAAAAACGATCGTGAGTGGCATGATGTGAGGGATGAAGAAGAGCAGGATGATCGAGAGAGGCAGAGAGTCGTGCGATCGTACCAGCGTGATGGAGTCTACGAGCCCCCTGAGGAGGAGTAGCGAAGCGATCGACGAGAGCTTGCCCTGGAACTTGATCCGCGCCCCGTGCTCGATGCCGCATTGATGCTGACGTGGACACTACAAAATGCGTCCTCCAGAAGTCGTTGTCTGTCTTTGTAGTACACTCCTGGATCTTGCTCGGACTTACACTTTTGGGCTTACAAGGCATCACTTCGACATGTCGGTCGCCCATCGGGCCCGGGCAGTGGCAAGTACCCCTTCCGTGCAGCAGCTGTTTGTCAACATCATCCATCAGCCATCATTCACAATGGGCTTCCAGTGTGCGATAACTTCATCACACTCTAATCACTTCAGCATAACACAAGGGCAATAATTCGATTCCGGGCCAGTCGAAGGAGAATGCCAAGTTCATCCGCCATACTATGCAGAGACTACTGTTCTTGGGGCCTATATCTATAGACACGATCACGCATGCGTTGACGACGGCTACGTGTCTTTGGAAAGTCCCAAGGGCTGTGCTGGAACAAGGCCTGAATACTCAGGTTTCAGATGAGCATAAAACTAATGAAATACGCTACTAACAAGAACATATTATGCCCATAAGCAGGCAACAACTTTAAAGATCTCTCAATACCGAGTACCCAGCTCAGCTAAGGAACCGATCAAATCCTCAAGGACAGAAAACAACCTTAAAATCCGTCTTCCCTTTATAACAAACCGTATCAGCCAGCGACCCCGACTCCACCTGCTTCGGATCCGTCCAGCCCTGCGCAGCCGGGCAAAACCACGGAAAGCAAGTCTTGCTCGCACAACTCTTACTCCCCCTCCCATTCGGAATCGGATAAATCCCAATCCCAATATCAGCATCGGATCCCGTCATGACAGAAGCATCATACGCTGTTCCGACGAGCTTCTGACCAGCATATGTCACATCCGAATAGCCGAATTCGAACATAGCTTGAGCACTCCATTGTCTCTCTACACCCCATTCTGCGTGGCCGGAGAGACGCATGCCGGTTTCGAAGTAGGGAGCGGGAATGGTGGCAGAGGCTTTTGATGCGATGTTCAGGGGGGTGGATTTTTGCAGCATGGCGAAGGCAGGGGTGATTTGGTAGAGGGCGAATTGTTTGGTGAAGGGGCAGTTGTTGTGGATGTGGATTTGGAAAGTGTTGGTTTCTCGGGTGGTGAGTGTGGTGGTATTATTATTATTCACGCTGAGAGGTGCTGCAGATGTGGTCTGTGTAGAGAGCACTTGGAGCAGAGAGAGGATTATAGTTGAAGTATACATGTTGAAAACTTGCGTGTGTGTTTTTCGGTTATAAGGAGTGTATAGGGTCAGCTTTTACCGGCTTCGGTGTGTGCGTGTATATATGTGTGTATATATAAAACTCGAATTGGCTCCAGGCCTGGCAGAGAGAAAAATAGTATACAGAAGAAATGGTTCAAAATAAAAATTGGGACTAAAGACAGAGAGGGATTGACTGCCACGAGACAATCACGATATATATGTACCATGTGCGTCCTTCATTGTTCCCCAGAAATTCGCTCAAAAATAGGAGCAGAAAAGAAAAGGGGCCACGTGCGGTAAATTGAGGGCGAGATCTCGGATTCACAAAGAGAAAAAAGAAATTATTTGCCTCAATAAGGTAACGGGAGAACAAAGCCGAATCAGCCAGAATGAGATCAAGGACGCATTTTCCTTTATTACGTTCTTCTAGCCCAGAAAAGTCCTCGCGAGGGAGGGAGGCTAGAATAATGGTAATATTTTATTTTGCGAACCGATGGAAACCTCTCAGTCAGGAGTTTCTTACTATACTATCTACCCTACTTACTAGTACTTCTTCCTCAAGCTCTTCCTCATCTTCTCCAGAAGTCCATATTTATCGCTATACCGCCGCGACCTCACTTCTGCCACCGCCGTAGACCTCTCCGCACTAACTCCATTACACAATGATGATGGATCTGGCGCGGGAATTGCAGATTCAGAGCAGAACTCCTTTTGGTCTTCTTCTTCCTCGCCGATGATAACACTCTCAGCTGGTGAGACAAGTGGGGAGTTGGTTCTCGAGTCGATGTTGCCGTCGATGACTCGGAGTGGACCTGTGCTGGAATAGCTTGGGAGAGATGTGGATTGTTGGGGTGTGTTTTCGGCCAGAACGGTTGCGGCTGTGAAAATCTCGGGTTGGGGGCGGGGGTGAGGATGGAGCTGCGGTTCGTGATCTTGTGATGAGTCTGTGAAGTTTAATGGGGCGTTGGGGGGTATCTCGTGGGTAGTGTATAGGTCGGTTGTTGGTGATGTAGTTGTGGGTTTCCCATTGTCCGCTATATGGGCATTAGAGGATGAAGGGGGTTCCGCAAACGATCGATCCCAGAATTGAGTAGGTGATTCTGGAGCTTGTATATGCGTCTCCTGCTGAGCTTTGGGCAACGAGGGATCCGGTGGCGTAAGAAGTTCATTCTCCTTCTGCGCAGCCTTCTCTTGCTCACCATACTGTTTCTCTGACCCCACGGGCATGGCTTGGAGCTGTCCTTCATCCTTGCTATCAACTTCGTCTGCTTCTCCAGCCCCAGTGCACTCCGTGGAAACTGTGTAGGACGCAACATGACTCTCATTCGAAGCACTATGGTATCACGATCAAATTAGACTACACTCCCAGAACAATCAAAGCTTTTTGGTATGCAAACGGTCCATCATTCATTTCCCTTTGCATAGCAACGCTGAAACAACGAACCCGCAGTCGCAAGGAGAATTGGTTCTCGCTTACTTCTTATCTCTCGCCCGGTACACATCTCCCGTTCGCCTGATCTCGTCTTCGGTGTCCTTGCCACGACCTTGCTTCTCCAATTCTCGGACCAGGGGCAGGACTACACGACCGAAATGCTCAATCTCCTCATCGTAGTGCAGGAACGCTGTAAGGATGATGTTGACTCCCAAGCTCTTCAACAGCACAATACGGTCGGCAATCTGCTCTTTGGTTCCAATGAGCTTTGTTTTGAAGCCGTCGTTGTATTGGACGAGATCTTCGAATTTGCTGTTGGCCCACATGCCAGACTTGTTGCCTGTCGATGACCCAGCGTTCTGGACTTGTTGTCGGAAACCTTCCACGGCTTCAGCGTCAGCTTTGCCCTGGATCTCTTGCAGTACACGGATGGCCTCCTCTTCGGTGTCCCTGCAGATGACAAAGGCATTCAGGGCAAAGCCACATTGTCCCTCACGACCGTTCTTCTTCGCACGCTCTTTCACGTCTGCGATCTGTGCCTGAAACCCTTCGAGAGTGTTACCGTTCATGAAGTAGTAGTCGGAGACACTGCCTGCATTCTCTTTCGCATCGTCAGAGTTTCCGCCTTGGAAAATTTCGGGATATGGCCGACCGGGCAGGTTGAGAGGCTTCGGCTTGAGAGGGTAGTCATGAAACTGGTAGAAGTCGCCTGAAAAGTTCCACTTGTCGTTCGTCCAGATTCCCTTGAGGCAAGTGATGAACTCCTTGGAGCGGCGGTAGCGCTCAGCGTGGTCGAGCCACCATTGCCCGATCGAGGTGAACTGTATACACAAGTCAATACAATAATTCTCAGATGGAGTGGCAACGAATGCTTACCTCGGCCTTGAACCATCCGGACACAACGTTGACACAGATACGGCCCTCACTGTAGTGATCTATGGACGCAATCTGCTTAGCAGCCACAGCTGGATTCCACGGCCCTGGGAGCAGTGCAGCAATTAGCTTCAGCCTTTCGGTGTGGTGAAGTAAAGCCTGCGAGAAGGTCACGGGCTCGTGCTGATTGTCGGCGCCATAGCCAGCCATGAAGCGGATCTGCGATAGAGCGTACTCGAAGCCAACGCGCTCAGCAGTCCTGGCGTATGTGACATTACTCTTGAGGTCCCATCTCGTGTTCTGCTTGATCTTGGAGATTACAAGACCACCAGAGACATTTGGGACCCAGTATGCGAAGCGAACGCGATCCGGGTCAGAGTTCAGGGAGTCTGCGTATTCCAATGACTGGTTCTCCGTAGCAGTTGCAGCGATGCCATTAGGGAGAACGCCATTACTGACAGCAGCACCAGGAGCTGGTTTGCCCTCTTCTCCAACAGGGACAACCACTCGCTTGCCGCCAATCTGACCAGTCCTCATACGATCGAGGGCATCGTTGATGCCAGCAAGGCCCCCTTGTGCAATTTCGACTTCTGGCAGCTGGAGACTCTTGTGGACAAGCAGTTCTTCCAGCCAGACTGAAATGGCCTCGCCTACATTGGGCGCCTCGTGGAAGATCTTGATAGGAAGCTTGTGGTGTGTGACGCCTCTGCCAACAGTCTTTGGCAGTCCGGTCAGACCAAGCAGATGCGACTGGAGGCCAGTATCAGACTGCGTAAGAGCCTCCTGGAGCGCCGCTGCTGAGTCGGCGCCGTTGCAGTCGATGCCAAATCGCAGCTTGCCACCAGAGATAGCCTTTAAGATATCGATGGCGCGTCGATTATCGTACTTGTCGACCATGAAGTCTGCACCCAGAGCGGACAACCGTTGTCCGCCTCGCGCTAGATCGGCCACACAGGCAACTTTGAGTCCTGCATGCTTTGCAATCTGGAGGGCAATCTGTCCGGTCATGCTGTTGGCTCCCCAGATGGCAAGCCACTCACCCGGCTGAGGTCTTTCGTTAACAGGAATGCCTGAAAAGATCTCGTTTCTGATATCGTCAGGCACATTGCGAGGATCCAACTGGCGGGTGATTTGGAGTAGATCTGGGCCCTGCGGAGCGTTTCTTAGATTCGAAAGATCCAATCCGAAGCTGATTCCAAGCGCAGTGATCGCAGCAACGAATGCCACCCCTAGTGCTGCACCCTCCTTGACACTAACCCCTTGGGGTATTCTCGCGACATTGTAATCCGTCGTGACCACGTACTCTTGATATGCGGCTTTCCTCACATCGCGATAGTCGGTTGACGGGCCAAAGACGACGTCGCCTTGCTGGACTCTGCTGCCAGTTCGTGGTGCTCTGACCACAATGCCGGCAAAGTCGCGCCCATTGACCCATGGGTAGCTGGGCTGGCTGAAGCCGTAGTCGGCCCCTTTCCAGTCTACAGGATTAAGGCCAATGGCGAGGACTTGGACTAGAATCTCTCGTTCGCCCTGGAGTTCGGGAATGCTGCTGCTCTTCTCGAGCTTGTACTTCTGGCGTGGTCCATGGAGCAGGAGAAGGTCTTGTTGAGGGGCATCTAGTCGAAGGAACTCGTCTTTAAAAGACCCGTTAGATGGGGCATCACCATTGCCATGGCCATTGCCGTTGGTGTAGCCATTCGAGTCACCGTTCGAGTAGCCATTCGAGTAGCCATTCGCATAGCCGTTGGAAGAATGACCGTTGGCCCCATTACCGTGGCCGTTTGGAGTCGCAGATCCACTGAGGCTGGAGAAGCTCTTGCCCGATGGCGTCTGTCCTCGCCCACAGTCCGCACTGGGCCTCAGCGACAGGAATGGTGCAAGGCTATATGTCGAAGGCATGTTTTGTAGGGGAGGAGAAGCTGCGCGAAACGAAAAGCACACCCAGCGCTGCGGTACTCTTATACTAATCGTCAGGTAAGGTACATGTACCTACGAATGCAACTCTGATGATCCGGGTAGACTAGGTTCCTAGCCACGCTGTGCTGTGCTGCAGGGTGTAGCTCTGTCGCGACACAATCTTCACTTTGGTTAGTTCTAGTTCTACATCGGACACCCGAGATCGACATGTACTGAATAGTTCTATGTGACTCCCTTACCAAAAGACGATCATCTCGAGCAGCTCATTGTCGACATGTCTGGCGAGCTCGACGCACTGCTCTCATGTCATCAACAGTCTCCGCCTCTTCTGCCCAATGATCATCGCTGACGATAGCTGAAGATAGCGATTCCAGCAGATTGATTTGCCGGCCAACTGCTGCAAGGCTCGGCATGAGACAGAACTAGCGTGAATGGCGTGCGAACCCCGCGATATACCATCTTTGAACTCAAATATCTGAACCTGGACATGTTCTCTCGCTGCGAAAATGGGCTCACGTTTGTATTCATCAATGGGCCTACTGGAGTCTCATAGAACTAATGAATATCAAACAGGCGAATACTGTTGTTTACTTGCCGCAAGAAGAATCGATACACTGTCTGGTGATTTCTATGCTTATCAAGAAGGAGTAGAACATCCGTACGAAACAACAGTGAAGCAATTCCGGACAGTTCTGGCGATTGGCCCTTTTGGGGTAGTTCTACAAGGTTAGAACTACCGACCCGACGACCCGTTTGATGATCGTATCGGCGTGTCGCTAGTTGAACGATGTGTCGGTAGTCTTCGAGACGATGCCCTGAGAAACCTGGAGTCATTCATGGCACTGGACCAGGAGAAGCCACACAAATACGCCGAGGCTTTCTTGCAGTGGTTCGTAGAGACTCAAGCTCTGACAAGCAGGTGGTAGATTTCATGCGTATGAACTCAGCGACGAAGCAGTAGTGGGAGATCGCCTCTCAAAGATCATGTCGCTGCTGGAGGAGGGTTGGTTCCGTCTTTCAACACACCTCCAAGGTCCGTCTTTTCCTTTTCCGCTGGAACCGCGATGGGCTCAATATTCTTCCCTTCATCATAGCTATTGTACTTCTTACCCTCATTTTCCAAAAAGTACTTGACATCGGCAAACGGGTCAGGTTTGAACCAGATGAAATAGACCAAGGCCACTATGAGCCCAATGACCGCGAGCACTTGTTGCACAAATTCGTATAAGCCCGAGGAACGATAATGATGAGGTATAAGTAGATCGTTGTCGACTTACCAACGCAAGCAGGACCACTCATTGCCAGGAATGTGGCGCCGATGGCGAACACCTCACATATGATCTCGCCGATGATGATGACCGCTTCGAGAATGCCAAGCACCATCTGCGTGATGGAATAGATGTACAACGCTTTACCATCTCGACCGCCCATCGCTCGGGCTTTCTGGATGTCCCAATAAGACGAGACAATGCCGAAGACACATCCGACCAAGCCTACAAACACATGAGTAAACGAAGTCTGGGATTACCAACGGCAATCTTCTTCTTGAGAACGTACCGATTAATCGAATAACCTTGGATAGGTTCCCCACCAACGAACCGACGACGCTGCGATACGTTAGCACATTGGCGTATTGATACGTGGATAGGAGTCGAGCTGCTCGCCTGCGTACCGTCGTCCCAAGGACTTCACGCCCTCACTCGAAACATTGAAAAAGAAAGCAATAGTCCTTGTCCAGCCCTTAACACGTGCAATACCCCAAGTAATCAACCTTCTCGCCGCAATCCCCAGCAGACCCAGACCTTCTGCAGCCATAGAGATAGAAATCTGCGCAATTTCGAATGCGTGCAATTTTTTGCCGCCTTCGAGAAGAGCCATGACGGACAATCCTATCGCTAAGCCATGCAGAGCACTCTGGATCAGCCCTTTCATGGTCTTTTTGAAGTTGTCTTTGGAGAATGCGGCTTTGAATCGGTCCATTTTGGTGATGCTGAGGTCCCCCCCTCCTCCGGGCATGGGCAGCTCGCCGGCTTTTTCCATATCGGATACGAACTGCTCGTTGTCCATGGCTGAGATGAGATGTTCGATGGTCCACTTGGACCTTTGTTGGCCTGGCGGGAGTCGCTTCTCGTAGTAAGCAGATAATTGCGCGACCAAGCCTGATTTGGGGTCCGCGAGCCTGCCGGCGAGGTCTGACATGGTCGCTTTGACGAGAGCATTGGCCTGCGTTGCATCCTCCTGGTTCTTGAGGAAGTCCGCTTTGATCTTCTTTGCTGTTTCGTCTTCTTCGACGCCTTTTAGTAACTTGATGGAAACGGTCAGCGAACCCATGTGCCTACGTCAGGGGGCGCGGGAGACTTACATCGTCCAGGTGCTTCAGCGCCTCATCATTGATAGCCTGTAGGTACGACAGCTTGATTTGAGCTTCGCCCAGTAGGGTCTCCGTGATGGTGGTCGGGTCCATGTCCACCAAGTCAGACGCCGGAGCATTTTTCTTGAGCAGTGACAGCTTATTGCCCCACATCAAGACTTCTTCCGTTGCGGAAATGCGTAGTCCGTCGGGCCTGTCTACGAGCTGAGCCAGCCAGCGCGTCTTGTACTCGGTCGAAAGCAACATGGCAGCATACATCTTGAACCAGTACGTCGGAGTCTTCAAGAACGGCATCCATTCGGGACAAGTACGCATGTAGCCCCACTGGTAGCAGCGCATGGCGACATTGGAGTGTTGATCCTGAAGACTGGCGAGGGCCGCCATATGCTCCGAATTGCTACGACTCCAGCCGTATACCTCGACGGGATCGAGACCTGTCTCGGGCTTCTTGTTGCAGCACATCATCTTCTGGAACTGCTCGTAGCGGTAGATAATGTGCTTGGACCATGCTTCTGGTTTGATCTTCTCCGAAGTCTTGAGATTCTCCGATAGGATGTGGACCGCACAGCGATGGAAGTATTCCTGATTGTCATTAAGGATTGCAGATGCAGTGCCATCTAAAGGTTTGAGATTTGGCATAAAGTTCTCAAGCGTTCTCTGGTCAAGTGCGTGCATGGTAATCTGTGTACAGTTGGTAACGTTATCTGATATGTCATTGCAGCTGTTTCTCACTCACCTGAAACATCAAGCTGTCGCCAGCGACTTGGGCTTTGTCCTGGCCCTGCTTGTAGACGCCATCTGTCTTGCTTGCAAACGGGGTCAGAGAGCGTAGAGCCTCGAGGGTACCCTCGGCGTCCGCTGGGCGTTCGAGGTCGATATGAGTGCTCTTAATCTCTTCAGGCGTTGCCGACACAAAATCGCCCGTCCACACGTATTCGTCGTAGATGGGTTTATTGTCCTTGTCAGCAGGATCCGTGCTAGTAGTCTTGAAAGTTCCCGAAAAGGAGGCGTCCTCCGTGCCCAGGTTTTCCACTACCACGTCAAAGGTGTATCCCGTCAAGCCAGCGTCGTTTAACTTGGTGTACTTGATCTTGTTGAAGTCGTTACCAATAACGTCGGCCTTGACGCAGTGAGAGATGTCCATGTACTCTGATTTCTGCCCCTTGATCTTAGGGGGCTTGTACCTCACCTGCCGAGGGATGAGAAGGTCAGTGCAGTTTTGGTATCAAAGGAGCCTGGGTCACGCACAATGTGTTGCAGTATGCCCCTAGAAAGCACCAAGTCAGAAAACGGCCTCCACATGATACGCAATCAATCATACATTGGCTTCTTGATCCCAAAGCTGATGGATCCCCATGTTTTGACAGGATCGGCTCCTTTCTGGACATTGGTGGAGAAGACGGTCACGACGACCTTCTCTGGCTGTTCCTTCAGGAGGTTCAGGACAGACCTGTTTCGGTGTCAACAAAGCGGCGCCATGAGCCTCGTCGGGCATACTCATTCATACTGATGTGCAGTGTCTGTTGCAGTCTTCAGCGGCTCTGTGTCAGTTGCTGGTGCCGGCGGCAAATTGACCGGTGCTGCTGTTGTGGACATGATGGGATCACGTTGCAGATACTCTCGATAGCACAAGATCGATTGGCTCTGTTCTTCGACTCGTGCTAATGGCGAGATCAATAGACATTATATATGTATATACATTTACATGTGCATACAGTACTTGCAGCGAGCTGTCCGCCACTATATTGAGCCCAAGACAACCTGCCCAGCAGACAGCCCGGGCGCCATGCTGGTTCAGGTTGAGGCTAGACATGACCAGACGGTGAAGCCGCTGCGTAAAGTGAGTAGTTCTAACTTTGCTGTTTGTCTTATGTGGCCCGCAGCGTGAAGCTCAAACGAGGTGAATTGTGGCTGGCTGAAGGCGGTCTTGGCACCAATAACTCCTACTTCTCTCCTACAGATCTCGCTAACTCCTTCGTTAGCTGCAGAGGGTGGATGGCGGAGTCGGCGACCCGTCAACAACAGTGTTACCCTGTCCAGCTGATACTCGCATGGCACCATGCAGCTATACACCTCTCAGCTAGCCGCTCGCCAGGACCGCATCGACAGTGGAGAGGGGCTTGAAGTGAACAAGAAATAACCGACGACTATAAGCAAGAGGAAGTCGATAGTGTCACCAACGTTCACCAACCATGTCGCTCATAGACTGTGTTGTCTTCCAAACGGACGTGGTCGTCCCACCTGGGGCGGACTCCTGGCAATCATGGGGCGCTCTCGAAGTGGGCACATCAGGAGAAGGCAGACCGTTGCACGCGTCTACCATGATCCCAGTGGTATGCACATACTGCTTGCCCCTTGATCGATCACCGTTGACATCTGCAGGTACTCTTCCGGTCGCCTAAGGGCCACATTCAAGACATCACCAAGGGTGTGAATAAGGAGATACGTGACAACCGTCTCGCTCTCGTCCGGAAGTTTGGTGCTGCAGAGCTTGCAGGGAGTATTGGCTTTGAGATCGTGTTCACTGGCGAGGAAGGCCAAGATGTGACTTTCGCCGGCTCTATCGAACGTGAGATATCCGGTGTGCCAACGAAGCAAGTCTGGCGTGGCACTTTCGTCTGCGAAAAGAAGGAATCTCTATCGATAGTGATAGACGGACCACAGACCATCCCGACTCGCGTGCAGGACTTCTTAAGCATCGAACCATGGAGATATGTGGGCGAGAACAAAGAACAGCACCTTGATGAAGTGGCGCAGCTCTCGTCGACTGTTATGAGAGATGTGAGTATGGCTCGATCTCAATGGGCTATCCAGCATGTGCTGATAGACTGCATAGCTCATCATGGCAGCCATGCCTGACAGAGCAATAGAACTGTTCTACAGAGGAAACATTGAGTCGCCAGAATCCCAATTGCAAGGCCTCACACAAAGACTGGGGTCCTACCACGAGAGAATCAGGGCCTATCTCCACCCGCGATCCATTTTCGAGGAACATCGTCGCTTGTTCGAGTTGACCGCCATTCATATCATGGTACGAGACATGAGATCCCAGGATTGGCTGAATGACTTGCAAAAAGGGCGATGCTTCGACAAGGTCGAAAAGCTATTCAATATTCTCAACAGCAACGACGATCACATCCAAGATGCAGCGCGTGACTACGACAACCTAAGGGCCGATCCAAACGAGCTCGCTGGAAGGTATCGCGATGCGCTCAAAAGATGCTATTTAGCTTCCTACATGCAGCTCCGAAGCAATGCGTGGGAAGACGCCGCCAGGAACCCAGCATCAGTGTATACCGCAGTAACCGACTATCTGCGCTCCGATCAATACTTAATTCACGTAAGTCTTCCTCGCACAGAACGTTTGCAAAATTTGCATGCCCCGAGGTTTCTAATGATATTTTTTTCTCTCTCTGCAAAGTGGTTGCCGACCTTGGTTGACACACCCGAGAACAAATTCGCCGTTCCTTTGAAAGAACGCTTGCAAATCATAGGCGACAAGTTGAGCTTCGTGGCGACCATGACGGGGCTGACAACAGGCAATACTCCTCCTTCCTCGGACATAGACAGCCTCATGTCCACCTTGGCCACCGCCGCGAATCAATCTGGTCTGATCAGAGGTACCATGGTAGAGAATCTCCAGACATCGGTCAGTCAGTCAGTCTGTCATTTAAACAACCCAACCCATCCATCCCTCTTTCCCAACGAAACATTTCCGTCACACAGAACTAACTCCATCAATCATCCCATCATCCAGAACATGAACGCAAGAAGTAAGTCAGTCCCATACCTTCCTCCATTCAATTCTTCAAAAAAAAACCAGACAAAAAAAAAACTCACATGTTATTTAATGAATAAAACAGTGCTCAGCAGCCCCTATGCAGCATTACCAGAAATTCTACATTTCTTGGTTACTGCTTTCGATGGTCGAGCTGCGGATATCATGGAATACTATGGGACACCGCTGGGACTTTATATCCCCATTTTACCGGGAGTTCCAGGAGGGCTTTGGGGGTTGCTTGGAGGTCATTGATTATAGATGCCTCATTTTTTTCATGATACGGCGGTGATGTAATGACGAATTTTGACTTGAAGTGCTTCATGGTGATACCTGAGAGCGTGATGATGAGTATCTCTCTCTCTCTCTCGGGGCAGTCTCCGTTTCGCCTTGAGCGGAATGCTTCGGCGTGTCGTGACTTCACTGTGATGAGATTCTACTCGACCCAACGCGAGTGTTCAGAACTCCACCTACTATTGAACGACTCTGCACACCGTGATCTTCTCTTCGATACCCCCTCCAGTGGCTCGCTGTATTATCTCCTTGCACTGCGTCGAGTAACAACGCAAATCAATGGGATTCGGATTGTCGGCTGAATGCAATCAATACATTGAAAACGTTGGGTATCTTGTCGAAAGCGACGCGGGACATATATATTCTCCACCCACAACCAGTACCACAGTTCCATCAAACTCCGTCGCTAAGTTCAGATCAAATCAAATCAAGTCGCTTTTCTCGTGTTTTTCTCCTGCCCCGACCTTCGCTGCTGCCCTTTTGTTCCTGACCAAGGATTTTTTCAAGGTATTTTATCCATTCCTGGTTTGGCAACTTCAATCCTGCAACCAAGCATCGAAATAAACACAAGTTTGAGGATTGACAGGACCACCGTCTCTGCAGACATCAAAGACTGGACATCTCCCACAAGGCGCCTGGGTCAGCCCAGTGCCCACAGCATCTTCTTCAATATCGAAAGTCTGACCCGGTTGTCGGAACGTAACACCTCTCCTCGTCCGATAGCCCCAGTTCCCATCTTCGACATTCCAAACTTTCTCCAGCTTATCATCCCAGACCAATACGTCGAGACAGCCTTGAACTTCCTGTACAGTGAGCGACGCAGACTTGGTAGCTTTGATGGCATCTGACGAAGTCAAGAAAATGTGTATCTTCTCAGCTGTGGGATAAGACTCTGTGCCGGCGCGGTAGGTAAGTTGCGCAAAGTCAGTTTCTGGATCAAACTTGTGTGACCTCTGATACTGATGGCGAGGTTTCACAGACAAGTCTTCAATGTCCATAGCCGGTCTTTTCCTCTTCTGCCCTGTTGATGCATTTTCATTCGTTGCATCTTCAATCACAATCGCATCCTGCCTTGGCGCGACCTCCTTTTTGTTGCTCGACTTTCTTCGGTGTCTCTTCCTCTCGCCTTCAGCCCAACTCTGCGATCTCACCCAAAAGACAATAAGATTGAGCAATTCGTCACGAAATGACTCATCTAAATCGCCAGCGTCGAAGAACGAGTTGCCAGTGACATCCTCGCTCGGAACCAGGTGGAAGAGCATGAAAACTCTCTGAGCAGGAGCCTTGATACTCTTCACGGGCTTAATCAACCTCTGACTCTCCAGCGTCTTTGTGATCTTGGCTACTACAGGCTGCGCAATCCCATTCAGCTTGTTCTTGATCGACTTGAGCCATATTCCAGTGGTATGGCTCGCCTCAATGACCTCGTATACCATCCGTTCGTCCTTATCCAGCGCCTTGATCGCTTTGGCAGCTTCCCGTGGACGAACCGACCACCCTAGGCCTCTGTCCGCGGTTTTCAGCGTACGGAAGAGATGCTGCCCAGTCAGGTATTTGATGAGTGGAAGCATATCCTTCTTGTCGGTAACAGACTCGGGTGCAATATCGAAGAGCTCCTGCTGCGTGAAGACGACAGTGAAGCCGCCTTTCTCGTCCTGAGACTGCGACATGACCGTCTTGTACAGCTCTTCTGCCGCGGCAGCAGCAGGGTTGACAGATGTCTTGTCGGCCATGTCGACGCAGGGGGATGTGGTGGTATTGGTGCGGCGTGCACGGGAAAGGCGGTGTTATCGGGTGATCATGGACGTGGTAGTTGGTAGAGTAGGAGAGGCATTCAAGAAGAAAGTGTGCAAGTGGGTAGGATTGCATGTGAAGAAGATGGAACATTCAAGCTTTCGCGGCCCGAGACCCACTTGGATTGCGGGCTAACAGACGACATACGCCCTTCTCTGTCCCTTCACTTCACTGTCGCCATGCATTATCATCATCAAGTCCTGCTTTGCTGCGCTGCCTCCCGCACCCTTCTCTGCAACATTGTCATTGCCATTGCCATTGCCATTGCCATTGCCATTGCCATTATCTCCAGCCGTCCCAGCTTCCATACTCCACGATCCATCCAGAGCCTGAAGTCGTCCGGAATAATTCTGCTTCTGCATCTCCAGAAAGCTGATAGCCTCCTCTCGCGTCTTTCTCGTGTCTTCCCTCTGTTGCTGAGATGCTCGGTGTGATGTTGCGATCTGTGCTGCTGATGCTCTGGTATAGGTTTCGTATTGTTTGTCGAGATCGTCTCCGAGACGCTTACGGCCTTGGTCGGGTAAAGTGCAGTACGCCATGCTGAAGGACATGGGACATAAAATATCCAGTCATGGAGATCAAGTGCAAGTTGTATTGCGTAGAGTGTTTGCTGCGGGAACGGGATCTATTCGAAGAGATTTGATGGGCACCAACAGAACTTGAAGAGAACAGATATGCGGAGTATTATCTTGGCGTCCTGATGAGGTAAGTAAGTTCCTGTAAACTTCACTTCCTATTAATCATTCGAGGCAGCGCAGATGTGTCGAACTCCACGAAATTTTGTCCCAATAGCGAAGTTACTATGGCCAATGCGGAGGACACTCATAATTCAGCGACATGCATCACACAGCAACTCAATGCTTCCATGTCGCTCAAGCCAACTACACCTCCACATCGTACACCACCCCCTTCCCAGCAGCCTCCTACTGCAATCCCCCATCCAAGCTCTGCAGCGACTCATTCGTATTCGTCGGGTCATAATTCTCATGCGCTGCCTAGTCATTAGCAAACCACCCGAGACGAGCACACTCGATAGCAAACAGGAGCTCACTCACGTTTTCCTTTCCCCTCAAGACGCGGGTCAGGGAAACTTTCGCCTGGAGTCCCATTCTTCTTATTCTTGGCTTTCTTCGCAAGCTTGACAATGCTTGACCCAACCTTGGAAATGCCGTTGGTCACTGCTTGCCAAGTCATGACAGTCCTGTCGAACGCGTCTGCCTTGCGATTCTGAGCTTTGAGTGAGTCGGCGTGAGGAGTGCCGCTCTTCTTGGGCTCGTCGCTCGCGAGTCTGGGAGCCATATTCGAGGACGTGGATAGGAAATCACAAGACAAGAAGACTAGTCGATATGTGTTTCTCTTGGTGCAAGTCACTCGTCGTGAGTGCGTAAAGATGGCAACGTCCACGCGCGATGCTGTCTTCACTCGCGACTCTTTTTCTCACACGAAATCAAGAAGGAAGCTGATGCCTACCCAACAATGGCGCGTAGCCACAATGCTTCTCGTACTTCACAATAGAACTTGCCATTGATACACACATGGTTTTACAGACCCACACAATCTAGCGACTGAAGTGCAGCATTGTCTTCTCAAGCTGCTGTCGGTATCCCATTGTTCTCGCTGAGCCCGAAGTAGTGACTTGGAACTGTTGTCACTCGCGACGAGACTGCCCACAGCGCCATGAAGTGACCGCATCGTCCCCGCGTGCCTGGGTAGTCGCATATCAGCAAGTGAGTCACTTAAGGCAAAGGCGGAACTTGCCAAAAAAGGTCAACCTATTCAATCATCCTCAGCCGAGCATTTACACAGACCCGGCTCCCATGTGTCGCAGGACATGATATATCTATCATACGCCATCCAACAAGCCATTTCGGACTGACTGACGAGCCTATGAGATCAGCCGTCGTAGTAAACCTCAGAATGACTAGAACTAAAAGGGACTGTCGCTGGAGTAACATCAAGAAGAAGAAGAAGATTCATTTTCACGAAGAGTAAAAAAAAAGCACGACATAAAAATATAACATATACAGGCCGTTAGTTACTACCTTATGTTTACGTCTCACTTTCAACATCCACAAAATCCCTCTTTTTTTTATCAAATCACATATCGATAAAGAGGGCTTTCATCACCCAATTCCAGAAGCTGTTGGTCGGTATACTGCAGCTTAATTTCCTCTGCAGACATCCTGTCTCGCTTTGCGTTGATTCTCTGGAGCAGAAACTTCAGGATCAAGGCAGCGGCGATACCGCTGAGGAGGACACCCAGACTGAAGCCGAATCCCAGTTGGTAGCGTGGGGCTTGTTTGGCGAGGTAGATGTTGGCGCCGATGGCGCCGCCGAAGTTGGCGATGGTGGTCATCATGGCCATGCCGATGGCTCTGCGCCATGAAGGGGCGAGATTGTTGGCGACCCAGGCGACGAGGGCGTTGACGCCGCAGGATACTAAGTTAAGTTAGTGAGGGAGTCAAGAACCGATGGGAGGATACAGGAGATTGGCGCTTACAGCCTGTCGGGATCAGATAAAGTACGCCGTAGGTCAGACCGGGATACTTGGGGTGAGGAATGGCAAGCAGAGCCACGAAGGCGACGGATGCGAGAGTATACGGGTAGACCACGAACTTCCATCGGGTCTGACAGCCATCGGCGTAGATCGATACTCCCAATGTGGCAGCACAGGCCAAGAGATAGACCGGCACCGTCAGGAGTTGTGCTTCCCAGGTTTTGTAGCCGAGCTCTTTAATGATGGTTGGGGAGAAGAAGCTGAAAGCGTAGAACGGAATGGACTGCCCACAAATGATGATTCCGGCGAGCCAGAGCTTCCAGTCAAGGAGTGTATGGAACAAGTATTTCCATTCGAAGTCTTCGCCAGTGTTGATGACTTGACCTTCCTTTGTACCAGCATCTTGTTGCAGACGACGACGGATGATGTCTTTCTCAGAGTCATTCAAGAACTTGCTTGATTCCGGCGAGTTGGGGAGAAGCCAATAGGTGGAGATACCAATGACCGTGGTCATGATGCCTTCAAGGATGAAGCTTCAGAACATGTGTTAGTTGCATGTCGAGATCGTCCGCACCAGCATACTCACATCCATCGCCACCCTTCATAGTCTGCAATGCCCTCCATCTGCTCAATGCCGTATGCCAGTAGTCCAGAGAACGCTCCAGCGAGAGTCGCCGAGCACCAGAACAGTGCGACACGGAATTGATACTCGAACCTGCAGTACCATAACGTCAGGAGGTAACTTGCCGCTGGAAAGAAACCGCTTTCGAAGAGACCCAGTAGGAGACGACAGGCGTAGAGTTGTTCCTTTGTTTGGACCCAGCCGTGGCACATCATGGAAATGCCCCAGCAAGTCATCAAGAACGCCATCCAAGTCGCCGGTCTGACTTTCTTCAGCATCATGTTGGAAGGAATCATGAAGCTGGCATATGTGAAGAAAAAGACGGTCAGAGCGAGATTGAAGTCGGGCCCGCTCATCTTGAGCGTCTTGGTCATACCCGCGATCTTAGCATTGCCAACTGTCAAGCTTGATCAGTATGCTGGGCAGTAGTTCGAGACATGATACTGGCACCTACTGTTCGATCGATCCAGGAACGACATCAGGTACAACACAGCCAGCACGGGTGGGAGTCGCAAGTCGACCTTTCGCAGGATCCTCTTTACCTCCTTATCATGGTAATCTGGCAGGTTTGAGTCGTCCAATCCCTTGGCCTCCTCCTGGTGGATGATGTCCCCGACATGTTTATATGGGTCGCCATTCTCCACGGTGTACGGTATTTTGTCGCTCATATTCTTGGGCGTACTTTGGATGCGGTTAATGATACGGACTGTCTCCATTGCGCACACAAAGAGAGTTGCGGTCGAGGACGGGTCTCAGGCCATCTTCTTGTATCCTCATGGCGGTTACTACCCGTAGCTACCTGTCGCAGTCCAGCAGCTTGAGCCTTGAGTAGCTGTTCTGGGGGCCCTTCCTTGCCTGGGAGCACATGGGGTCCGAATAATCCGCCTCATGGGAACAGCTGAAAGGAGTGAAAGTCAAATCCGGGTTATTCTGTCGTTCGAACAGGGGTTGACCCCGAGGTGTCCTGTCACAATTCGAAATTGGAGCATAATCCTCGTCGGTGGCCCGAGACAGCAGCCACGCAAACTGTAGAACTACGGGCTGATGACTATCAATAGTTCTGGTGGTGTGCTCTCAACTCGGAATCGCCCATGTCTCCAGATGCTTCATTTTTCACCCTGCGCCATGAAAGCGCAGAAGATATCAGAGAGACAATATCCAGAACTCTTTTGTCACGGCTTTCCCATCTCATCTCACCCAGTGAGATAAGTGTGGAAAGGAGTGTCGCAAGAATCGCATCAAGGGCTCAAGGCCATGCAGCATCCCATGCGGTGATGAAAGCTTCCCACTGGCATCTCACGAACCTAATGCGATAATGTGATGGGTATCATCTATGTATAACAGTCTCGATGCGCATGAGATGCTGACCAGCCTGTAATGTTAAAAGAGCACACTTTGCTCTACCAGAACTCCAGCGCTTCTCATCCAGAACAACATCAATCTTGAGGAGCCCGCGATCCATTTATTACCATCGCCAGCTATCGCGCACCAACATTTCACAGCGTAACGATGCAATTCACCAACTCCAGCTTGATAACAGGCCCGTCTGGGGTTGCTGCAGCAGTCATCAGTAGACCATTTCAGCCGGAATTTGTTAGTTGCGCGGCATACCGCGCAACTGGCCGCGCAAGTGATTGATTGGTCAGTTGATTGTTACGTGTACGACCGTGCGCGTAGTGCCAAGTTATCAGAAAGCTCTTACTCCCTTACTGTAGAAACCCCCCTTCAGTAGTGTCGTAGTAGTATATTAATATAGCGTCTATACTGCCTAACGACGACTTAGTATTGCTATTCGGTGCGCTATACGAGTATAGGTTCTTAAAACGGCCTATATATAGGCAGGACTCGATACTATATAAACACTTCGATTAGCGCCTTAATTTATAGCCTAATAAATAGGTAGAGCGATATATAAGGTAAGTAGTAGTAGGTAGTAGGTTAATAAAGGAAGGAGGGTTAATTCGGAAGATTAGAGCTACCTTGCTATCGCTACTAGCGCTATATAACTAACTAATTATATTACTGCTAGGTTTACTAAGGAAGAGATTCGAGAACTTATTATTGCGCTTAATATACAGGCCTGCGACTACCGGTTTAGTATTAAACCTTATCTAGAGCTAGCAATAAGCGTACTGCTTTAGCGTATAGCCTTTCCGAGTCGCTAGATAGACGTATGTATTAAGTTCGGCCGTAGTACTAGTTATTTAAGTAGTATGTTTAACGATCTAGTTATCTTCCTCTATTAGCAGTTCGTACCTATTATCGTATAGTATCTACGGCTCCGTAGCTATCGTTAACTTAAGGCCTTCGTATATACTACTCGAAGGCTTAGAACTAAGGGTTAGATATAGGGTTTTATTAACGGTTACTTCTAAGGCTTCTGCAGGCCGAAGAGAGGGCAAAGGAAGGTATATTCCGGATACTACGGTAGCTACGGCTACAAATTCTAGGCTATAGTAATACTGGACGGTCTTATATTATCTCTAATTAGCTCCTTTAATAGCCGCGATAACGACTAGAGGATATAGCAGCTCTCGGGGTATACACGGCGATTAAAGCGTCTTATAAATCGGCGTAGCAGAAGGATACTTTACCTATACGGCGACCTAGCGTATTATAGCTCTTACGGCGTTATAGCTCCTTTTAAGCATTATCTCGGTCGGTATTACCTTACGAGGTAGTAGCAAGCGTTTAATAAGAAGCTATCGTAGGTACGCATCGAGGTTAAGCACTTATTCGGCTATACTACGCGGCTCTGGACGTATAATGTCTTTAATAAGCAGCTGTTCGTCGGCAAGTAGCTAGTAGGTGCCTACTTTATAGTCGCTGTATTACTAACTAATTGCTACTACTATATAAGAGGGTATAACTAAACTAGTAAACGATTCGGCCTAAAGACGCTAGATTTATAGACTTACCTCTATAGGGAGCAGCTAGTGCCTAACTCTAATAATAATATAGGGAGCGAGGTAGGTAATTAGGTAGCTAAGGCAGGTAATTAGGTAGCTATAGCGACTATATATATACTCTTCCGAGTATATAATTATACTCTTTATATAGTCCAAATTCGTAGATTGTCTATAAAAGCCGAATGCGGATTATTACGGAAAGCGCCGTACGAATAATATTACTACGGGCTTAGCCTTAACCCCGCGCGGCCCTAGACGGAGCGGGTACGGGAAGCGGAGCTAGACTCCGGACGAGTAATATTAGGACGGGCTTAGTCGCAAATACTATTTGCAGACTAGTTTTATTGCTTAAAGCCTATTAAAACAATATATATTCTACTATTATTATACGAACGTTACGGCTATTAGCGCATCTACTATACTACCTACTACTAGCTATACCGATTCCTATTATAATAAGCAAGATCCGAGCTATAAGGGCCTTTAGAATAGCGCAATTTAACCGTAGATTTAGAGGTATAGATACTACGGAAACATACTTGAATTAAAGCCTATATTTATACTCAAATTAGTACTAAACGTCTCTGCTAGCTACTAGAGCTACTACTGAACTAGCTATATATTCTATAACTCTACGAGCTTTAATAGTATAGAGGTAACGTTGCTAATCGACTCCTGTAGGCTACTAACTTGCTCCTTTACTTCCTTAATCTCTTTTAAGTTATTAGCCTCTGCTAACTGCGCCTTAGCTGCCCTATCCTTATCCTTACGCTTCGCGCGCTTTAGTATGTACTTAAAGTACTCGCTAATAGAACTCTATAAGTTATTATATATCTTACGCACCGCTGCGTTGCTTAGACTACCCTTACGCTTCCGCGTACGCTCCGCCTAAGTACTTAATAAGCGCTGCGCGCGCTTAATAACCCCTCGCCCTCGCCGAGATGCTATTAAAGAGGTAGAAGCTACGGTAGAAGCTATAGACGAAGAGCGCGCGGATAACTATAAATAGCGCCCGCCTCTACCGGAGGGTAACGATAATAACGGAGGAGGCATTTCCTTGCTTGCTAGTAATAGCTCAAAGCCTGCACACTATGTGTGCTATAGGGCTGAGTTAGCCTTGGCATCAAAGAGCAGTATAAATAGAGCATCAGTTATAGAATAGACAAGACATCGATCACCTTCAATACTTACTACCTTATATATATATTACTGTTAATCCTTCGTCCTTTTACTATATCCTCAACCCTCTATATATACAGACTATATAGCTCTAGCTATATACTCTTGCTACGATTACTATATATAGTCCGCTTACTATACTTACTATATACCTGCTACCTTACTACTATAATAATTTGGTTTGTATATATTGTAGCCTTTATTAGAG
>AWYF02003234.1:0-45672 GCA_000504405.2 Mycosphaerella sp. Ston1
AGGAGTAAGAAGAAGAAATGCACAGCACGCTCACGATTGCTTGAACACTTCATATCTATATTACCCGATATCTGTAAAGAAGCTCACAGATCTACTTACTAGGAGTGAAAAGAAGAAATGCACAGCACACTCACGATTGCTTGCATGCTTGCTTGCTTGCTTGTCTGTTTGCTTGCATCTATCTATTTTCAGCACGGCTTACTACTATTCTGGTAACGGCTTATAGTAATAAGGTAGTGTCTAAGTTCAGAGTGACAGAGAGAGAAGAGTGAAGGATCATGTGTAAGGTATATCTGTATATGTATGTGTGTGTGCGTGTGTGTGTCAGGATATTTAGGCTGAATTCGCAACCCATACTACGAGAAGACATCTTCTCTCATTGATTGGTGCCATAGGTTTCCAAAACAGGATGTTTGTCCTTTTGAACAAGGTCAGCTAGGCCGGTTGGATGGCTGACTGGCTGACTGGCTGCCTGGCTGATCATGGCTTAGACATCATTCATGGGGGTTGTGGTTTCTTTCGTTCTCTCCCTTCTCTTTTCGCGCTTCAGCTATCCATATTGGTCACGGAGGCAGTTGTTACCTCGGAACCGGAAAGAGAAAAGTAAGATAGACAGGCACGGGGTGGGAGGTAATATGACTGACCACCCTACTGGTCAGACTTCTTTGCGACCGTGTATGACCGACCGGTAGATGACTTGTATGACTTCTACTTCCAGATTTCCCCGAGGCTTGCTCAGCTGGCCAGGC
The DNA here is from genome assembly GCA_000504405.2 of Mycosphaerella sp. Ston1. NCBI lineage: Eukaryota > Fungi > Ascomycota > Dothideomycetes > Mycosphaerellales > Mycosphaerellaceae > Mycosphaerella > Mycosphaerella sp. Ston1. The sequence continues at coordinate 750 of AWYF02003234.1, forward strand.
ATACGCTCACGCTACGATCCCATGACTGCCACAACGCTGCAACTCAATCTGAGAAGATACTCAAAGGCACCATCTGCACCTCACCGAGTCTAGACTCTTGCGAGACTGGTGATTGAGTGCGACTGAGGGCTCGCTCGCGTAGGCATGCTGCATCTGGTAGTCCGGGTCACCCCACGAGTGCCGACATGGATGGTCGCAACTCAGTCCGCAACATCAAAAGACATCTGAAGCTTGGCAGGATCCCACAACGACGCAGAACCCCGGAACGAAAGATTTCCAAGGCAGCGATCCAAGTCAATTGACGTGTCTGTCCCAGCGAGAATCTGCTGTAGGAGGCCAGGAACATACGTTCAAGATCCTTAGGGCTCTTGCCAGTTGATAGTCGGCATGCATCGCAATCCAAGAATTAACGATATGTACAAGAATGGGCCGTTGTTGCGATCGCAGGTGCACGAGACATGCTCGAGAGCCATCATTCGGACACCAGACGCCAGCACACCAGTATCGAGCCAGCACAAAGTTCAGCAGGCTATTGGTTGTAGGCCCTCAAGTCGGCATCATACTGATACCACTTAATCCTCCACGTGCTCCTGCTCCTGCTCCTGTCCGTCGACCAGTGTTCGATCCTCCTTTGCCAGCAGCCGTCTTCCTGATAGCTCCAAATCCAGACGCAGATCCATTACTGGTCGATCTGCTGCTGCCACCGCCGCCTGAAGTCGTTCTTCTAGCGCCGCCCTTGTACCACGTAGCCTTAGACTTGTCCTTAGCCACATATTTCTTGGCAGTGCCTTTCTTCTGCGTCTGCGACTCTGGGAGTTTCGTCTTAGCCTTGTTCACAGCTTGCGAGAAACCGGCGTTCCACTCTGCAACCTCTTTTGGCACAGATTGATGTGCGAAGTGGCGACTCTGTTCGCCCGGTTCATCTTCATTGTAATCGTCATCGAGGCCATAGTCGTCCTCTTCGCCAGGCTCGCCTTCACTATCGATGACAATCACGTTCTTCTCATGTTGGTGATCATTCGTGAGCTCTTCCTCGCATTCATCTTCAGCCGTGGCATCGCAATCAGCATCGTTCGCGTTGGCATTGGTAGCACATTCCGCGAGGGCGGCGATGTATTCCTTCACGAGCTTGATCATGTGCTGGCCATAAAGATCAATACGCTCGTGAATGATCTCAGGAATCGTCCGCAGCTTCTCCTTGGTGTCCAGGCAATTGATAAACATGATGCGGAGCATTGTTTCGGTAAAGGGCATCCACCGCAGGTTCTCCTTATTCATGATCAACTTCAATTTCTTCATTGCAGCTTCCACATAGTCTTTCACGAGGTATTTCTTCACGGGGTCAAGATTATCCATAAGAACGTCTGACGCAATGGGAGCAGTGAGACCTTTGGCTGGTGCCTTGCGCGCAGGAGCTTTCGTGCGAACATTTCGGGTTGGCTCAAGACCGTCGTCGCTCTCGTCCTCATCGAGCGGGCTATAGCCTGATTCATCTTCGACCACGAACCCGTCATCAGCGTATCCATTGATATGCTTTCCGCGGTTGAGCTTGCTCTGTACAGCCGCTTTCTTTCGTTTTGAAGGACCTTGCAGAGGTGAAGAGACGTTGGTTGACATTGGCAGCTCCTTCTGCCCCTTTCTACTCTTCGATTTCTTGGTTGGTGATTTGGCAGTCTTATCCTTTTGTGGCGAAGTGCTGATCTTCATTATCAACTCTGTGCGACCAGGACGAAATTGCATGCATCGAGGACCAAGATTCACATATTGGTTCGCGAAACCTCGCTTGTTGACATGACTGTCCTCGACAATAGCGTCCTCGTTCAGAAGACGATAGAACAGCCGCTCGACGTCGCCCCTATTAAGATGCGAGCCAGCGCCAGCTTCTGGCAGCTTTAGGTGACCAAGTGCTTTTGCTTTTGCGCTATTTCCGCCTCGGAACACATCGATGCAATGCAGAATCGTCACCTTGTGCGTCCTCACTTGTTTCACCAGGCTGATGGCTTTCTCTGCTTCTTTAGTGAGGTTGATTTCCTCGAAGGTGGAATCAGACTGACAGTTATCGCATCCACGGTGGCAATCTGCTTTGTCGAAGCGTTCGTTGAAGTAGCTGAGCACTTGCACGCGTCTGCAATCACTCTCGTTATCGCAATACTGGATCATCTTGCGTAGCATCTGATGCTGCATGTCCTTCACTTCCGGACTGCCTTCATTCTTGGGACTGTCAATCATGCGATGTAACTTGCCAGCATCCGCATACGCATAAAGTAAGTAGCATCGAGAAGGATTGCCATCACGACCAGCTCTTCCAGTTTCCTGGTAGTAGCCTTCCAAAGATTTTGGAATTGTGTGGTGTATAACAAAGCGAACGTTGCTCTTGTCAATACCCATGCCGAACGCGATAGTGGCTACGATGACCTTAATTCGGCCCGCCTGCCACTCTTCCTGTACTTGACTCTTCTCAGGCCCTTCCAGGCCAGCGTGGTAGTGCTGAGCTCGGATCTTATAGGTCTCCGTCAGCACTTCCGCAATGTCCTCGCAGTTCGCTCGCGACAAGCAATATATGATGCCCGTCTCTCTCGGATGCGACTCCTTGATGATGTCGGCCATAACGGAAACGCCCTCTTTGCCCTTCGGCTTTGGGCGGACTTCGTAGTACAGATTGTCGCGATTGAAGCTTTGCGTGAACACTTGGCATTTGCTCGGATTGTTCTTCTCCATGCCCAGATTGTACATGGTGTCCTCTCTCACCCGCGTCGTTGCCGTAGCTGTCAGCGCCATGACCGGCACGCCTGGGAAACGCGGTCGAAGTTCGCCCAGATTCTTGTAATCGGGACGAAAATCATGGCCCCATTGACTGACGCAATGTGCTTCATCGATCACAAGCCTCGCAAACTTGCCGCGACGATGCAAACCCTCGAACGCTCGGAGCATGTTCTCACTCTTTCCAAGCATCTCTGGCGTGACGTACAACAACTTCACGAAGTCCTCCACGTTCGACTTCCAGAGAGCATCCATGATCCTCCTCTTGTCGTCAGGGGTGGTCTCACCATTTATTAGAAAGGCTTGTATGCCTAGCCGCCCAAGATGTCGAACTTGATCCTGCATGAGACTTAGTAGTGGCGACACTACAACGGTTACGCCGCAAGTCCTGCCCGTCTGGATCAAAGCAGGCAGTTGATATGTCAATGACTTGCCGCCTCCGGTTGGCATCAATACAAAGACATCTTTGCCACTCAGAGTGGCATTGATAGCTTGAAGTTGGTTTTCGCGAAACCCCTTCATCCCGAACACTTTCGTGAGCACATCCGCAACTTCCTGTGACCAGGGAAAGAGCATATTCTCTCGATGAGCCGCTTGCTTCTCGGCTTCCGACTGCACCCCAGGACCTCTCTTTGTCTTCACTGGTTGAGGTCGTCCTTGAACGTTGTTTGACATCTCAGCGAATACAGCTCTTCCAGGAGTGATATTAGTGGACTGACCTCCGTCTCCCTTGTCATAGCCTTCCACAACGTCAAGCATCTCGTCGTCGTCATCCATGCCATAGTCATCGTCGTTGTCGTTGTCACGGTCAGCAGGCGGCGAGCCCATTCGCGTACTGTACTCGCCATGATTTGTATTGAGCATGTCCATGTCATCGATATCGTCGTCGAAAGCATTGTCGCTGAACATGTGGCTATCCTGCTGCCTCGAGGCATCTTCGAATCGGACGCGAGGATTTCCCGTATCGGCGTGATTCGTCTGGGCTTTCCGCGCAGGAGGTAGCATCTGCTGCTGGACTTGGGTCTGAGCGATGCGGCTTGAGCTGGCCAATACAGGAGCCCTTTCCGGAGCATTTGGAAGCGCTTGCGTTGACATCACTGCCACACGCTGAGTAAGTACTGCGCGGATATAATCCTCACAAGGTTCGAGCAAAGCAATGCACTCGTTCTCTAATTGGGCGAGGCGGTCTTGGGCAGCGCGATTTGCTGCATTCGCTTCAGCTCGTCCTTCTCGTGCAGCTATTGCCTGCCTCAGGTCAATCTTCGCTTGGTTTCGGTGCTCCTGCGCTTTCTTGTACGCAGAACACTTTGACTTGAGTGTGGCCAGATTTTTCTTCTTCGCCTCAAGTTCGTCCATTTCAGCATCAAATTTCGAGGTGTCGTCGTTGCCGGCATCCATCCACTCCGTCGTTGCTTCCACAACGACTTCTATTCTGTCGTCAATTCTTGCCAAGGCACGCGCGTGAAATGTATCGAACGACTCGAACAATGTGAGAAGCAACTTTTTCAGCTCTTCTGCTCCGGGTGTTAAAGCTGGAGTGGTGTTAGTCGGTGGTGGTACTGGCGTATTCACTGCTTTGAAGCCCGGGGTAGCTTTGAGATCTGGGTAGTGTACAGTCGGCAGCACCTCTGCAGGTCGAGACCATGCCTGAGGGTGTGTCGGAGGTGGGCTCGCTATCGGAGAGCTGATGTCGGACTGCTCTACTACGCGTGACGTGGGCCGTTGCATAATGATAGGCGGCGCATCCAGAACTGGAGAGCTGATGAAGATGGCATCCTGCTTGACGTCAACGGGCTTCCTACTAGTGGCCCGGTGTGCCGTCGCATTTCCATTATATTCGTTATCACCAAAGTTCATGAGATCATCGTCATCATCCTCAGAGTCTTGCACGCATGAGTTCTCGTGAGCTCTTGAATCATTTGTAGTGACCGGGAGCCTTGCCGACGTCTGCTGCTTCGGGGGAATAGTAGAATATGGTGGCGGAGGGCCGACTGAGATATCATCGAACTCGTCATCCTCATCAATAGAGGGGAAGTCTTGCGAAGCCCGTGGTATAATGACTGGGGGAGGCACGGGACGTTTCGCAGAAGCAGTCTGACTTCGTATCTCCAATTCATACTCATCGCTCTTACGCTTGCGTCCAGCTATAGGAGGTGGGGCCCGTTTTCTCCCACTCGGGCTTTGCAGTTTGGCAAAGTCCTCAGTCAAGTCCATTTCTTCAACGTCCTTGAATAGTGTTCGCTGGGAACTGGCGCATCTGCGCGCAGACTGTGCAGAAACAGCCTGGGCTGGCGTGAAACGCCCCATCTTAGAAGGCGTCGCTTCCGCATGGCGTGGCCCCACGGCTATCTGTGGCTTGCTGGCCGACGTGGGCGCCGTCGTCCTGCGCACCATATCGTCTCTGCTAGCAGGGTTGGAGTGCAATTGGGCAGATCTTGCCACCTGCTGGGCAGACGTATTGGCCGCTGCTGCCACCACACTCCGGTCTCGCAGGAAAGACGCCGGCTGCGGATATGTCGAACTCGTTGCCTCCACAGTCGTCGCAGGAGTGGGGAGCCCGATGTCTGGGATGATCTGCCGCGGCCGCTGCTGCTGCTGCTGCTGCTGTACCGTGCTGCCTCCACCCTGCGACGCTCCCGCCGGCCCTGTTGCGCTGATAAACTCCTCAATAGCACTGCCGTCGCTACCAAACTCGTTCTCGTTCTCGACCGCGTCGTCAGCGGGTGTAGTGAATAAAGTGGACGCCGGCGGCAAATCGACGGTCGTAGGCGGTATTCCAGGCTTCGTGCTCATGAACCATTGCATGTGCTCCCGCAGGTTGTTCTTCGTCATTGCTGGCAGACATTGCTCGCGCTATGCACCAGTCGCGCCGTCGGGGGAAGTGGGCATCGAGAGCCTCCGTCGTCGCCTGGGATGTAGTAGTATGGACGAGTCGGGGTGATGTTGTGTTGTTGTCGCGTAGCTTCCCGGGACGCGTTGTGCCTAAAACGCCATATCACGTGCAGAGAACTGCTTATGTAATCACGTCTGGTGCTTGAGCTTCAAAAAGTTCTACAGCAAAACCACAACACCACTTTGCGATCTCCTTCGACGTCTATCTTGCCGCTATGGAGTCTGAAGAGCGTCCTCATAAGATCCGGAAAACCAATACCAGTCCCAATACGGACGATGCTATCGCGGCCGAAAGTGCCCCAGTAGCAGCGGTCGAAGATGTCGATGCGAGCAGTGCAGCCGCTGAAATGCAAGAAGCGTCTGCAAATGAAGGCATTGGTCAGGAACACCAGAACGCTAGTTTTCCTGTTCCCGATGCAGTGGCGCCTCTAGCCGGCACATCCACCAATGGCGAAATTCCAGATCCGCCACTCTCAAAGTCACAACAGAAAAAGCTCAAGCGGAAAGCAGAATGGGAGGCCAAGCGTGAAGACCGCAAAGCAGATCGCAAAGTGAAGCTGCAAGCAAAGCGGGAGCGGAAACGCGAAGAAAGGCAGCAAATGATCGAGAACGGCATTCCACTTCCAACTCCAGCCAAGGCCATCTACAAGAGGGCAACTCAACTCCCAGTCACGATCCTGATCGACTGCAATTTCGACGACCTCATGCACGATGGGGAGCGGACCTCGCTGGGCTCACAGATCACGAGATGCTATTCTGATAACAAGAATGCCCAGTTCCGCGCCCATTTGACAATTTGTTCCTTTGGCGGTAAGCTGAAGGAGCGCTTTGATACCGTCCTGGATGCTCAATACAAGCTCTGGAAAGGGGTCCGAACATTCGACACCGGATTTGTGGAGACGGCAGAGAAGGCGAAAGAGTGGATGTCAAGCGAGCAGGGTGGCAAGCTAGAAGGTGTGTTTACGAAATATGGGGCCTTGGACGAGTTGGCAATCCAGAAGTTGAAGGATGAGGGCGAAATTGTGTACTTGTCGTCGGAAGCCACCACGGACCTGCGGGAGCTCAAACCATACAGCACGTACATTATCGGAGGGCTGGTTGACAAGAATCGCGAGAAGGGTATCTGTCATAGACGAGCGACCAAAGCTGGCATCAAGACTGCGAAGTTGCCGATCGGCGAGTACATGGACATGGCAAGCCGAAAGGTCTTGGCTACCAATCATGTCAACGAAATTTTGATGAAATGGTTGGAATGTGGGGATTGGGGCGAAGCATTCTTCAAAGTCATGCCCAAGCGCAAGGGTGGAACGTTGAAGACTACGCGGGACGTAGAGGATGATGATCAGGAGGATGTCTCAACCAATCAGGGTATCGAGGAGCGTGAAGCTGAAAAAGATCAAATTGGCGCGCCGGTGCCACAACATTCGAATGAAGAAGCTGGCAAAGCAATCGAACCCATGCAGGCACACAGTAATACGGCTCTTGAAGTTTCGGATGCAGATGAGGCTAGCTCGTCGTAAAGTGATGGAGGTGCTATCCTTATGAAGGCAACATGCAAGACGTCTGGCAAGATATCCGAGGCACACACTGCAAGATCAGATGCACCTGTCGCCAACGTCCTCTTCCTCGCCGGGATTTACCGGTCCAGATTTGTGGGCGGAGACTCGAGCTCGCGAAGCGCGTGAACATGCCGACGACGATATCCACATGAGTTATAAGCGAGCAGCGGCACTATACTGAGCCAGGCCGTGAGCAAAGGCACAGGTGCCCGAAAAAGGGCTTGCAGAGCTTAGAGAGCTCCGGTCATCCAGGCACCTATCAGGGCAGAAAGGGCCTAAGATTCGAAAGGTTCAGAGGCTCGTGAGACTCAGGCCATTGAGAGTGCTCAGATTCTTGATGCAAAACCACCATTAAGCCCGCATGAGCAATTTGTCCTTGAAGTGTGCGCCCTGTATCGCACGACATGCGACACGACGCAGCACCACTTATCTGGAAAAGCATCCACCGGACAGTTCAACAAGATAAGTCAACCTGAAGTCGTGCGGCGCAAAAAGAACAGAAGCGCTTCAACAACGAGCCAGACAACTCAAGAAGCGAACTGCCAGACAAGAGTCAAGACCAAATGAATGAGCGTTCCATTAAGCAGTTCCCAGGATTTGACGAGCATTAGATTAAGCAGGAATCACGAATGGAGGCATTCAACATTCAAGCGAGAAGAAGTTGTATCGCCAATCAAGACGCCGAGCATCAAGCTGTCGGTACTCGCAAGCTTTACAACCGTGGGTAGCGAATCCCAAAAGATGTTGCATTCTTTGCACCATGCTCGCACCAAGATTATGAGGGTAATGCAGGTATGGCGGACCGTCATTCCGGGCAAGTAGGTGAAGATGCGAGCAAGAAGCAGTATGATTCCGCACTCTCGAAGATGTCACACCTGACTAACCATGGCATAGCTGGTCGCACATGTTCGGAGTCGTCCTTTTGAGGACGGTAAAGGTTGTCTGTTTATTCTATAATGGGTTCTTTGCGCTGCTGGGACGCAACGCAATCAATCCGAAACTGAGAGTGCTCACGACTGATCACTTCCACGAAGTGTCTTTAGTCTCGGCAGTCAGTGCTTGACAAGCCACAGCTCGTTGGCGCAATGCTTAACCTGATCTCATCAACAACCCTCCTTCGTATACGCTTATCATATTGTGCTAACGATGCTTGTAGACTCATTGCATGAGTACATAGTAGTACACGAGGCTGTCTCGCGAAGCGCAGGTTTCGCGACTTGCATTTGCATTGCAACAGAACGATAAAATAGAGTAAAGCGCGAGTTCTAGGTCGCCGACGGCATGCTCTTTGGAGACAGGCTTCCCCAAACCGGCACAATGCAGTATATCTGACGAAAACACAGCCTTGTCAGCCTCTTGTGAACGAATCAGTGTAACGTCCCAACATTCGTCATTCAACAAACCAGACGCCGAACAATCTTATCGTCTCGAACTGTTTTTCATTCTCGATCATTGGTTCTTCATATGTTCCGCCAACCCGCTTCTTCGCGACATCATTCTCCCGTACGGAGATGGAAATGCACGAGTATGTGGGGATTGAGGAGAAATGTGCTACCGTTTCGCTAGTTACATGGAACGTCATTCAGTTCCATAGCGTTTCTGTGGAGAAGATGAGGTTTCCACGAGGAAATCCCGTCGACAATATATCTTGTCGGTGTGTGGCACGCATGTCCAGCATGTTCAATAAGAGTAGCAGAAGAGTAGATTGTAGAGGTCAGTCTGATCGATATTATTTGGGACTGACCAAAAGCTACCTTTGTTTGAGCTTCAAAAGGAGTCGCGTGACCGATTCCACCCTACGGCGCACACGACCGACGACTCCGGCTTCCCGTCAACTGAACAACACTTTCTCCGATCCGAGCAACAATCACACACAAGAGCACAAGATAGTAACACCGAACGCCATCAGTCTCCCGAGAGCGGGCAAAGAGAATTCTCGAATTCCATCCACATCACATCACATCACAGCACCACCCATCATGGCAACAACAACATCACTCTCCGAGGACCGCCTCGAAAAGAAACCCCGACAAGACTCCAATCCCCCCGCCCAACTACAAGAAATGCGCACCTCCACCACCCCCTCAACCTTACCCCAGCCCCGCCAACCCTACTGCCAACCCGGCCTCCGCGGCGTCCTCTCCTCCCGCTATATAACCCTCTGCGCCATCTTCGCAGCCATGGGCGGCCTCCTCTTCGGCTACGACCAAGGCGTAATCTCCATCATCCTCGTCGAGCCACAATTCCTCTCTCGTTTCCCGCAAATCTCCTCCTCCTCCTCATCATCAGGTTTCTGGAAAGGTCTCCTCACAGCGATGATCGAACTCGGAGCGCTCATAGGCGCATTCAATCAATCCTGGATCGCCGAGAAATTCTCCCGAAAGTACTCCATCGTCGTCGCCGTGGTAGTCTTCACCATCGGATCCATTTTGCAGACTGCTGCGAGAGATTATACCATGTTGGTGATTGCACGGCTGATAGGAGGGTTAGGGATTGGAATGTTATCGATGGTGACACCGCTGTACATTTCGGAAATTTCGCCGCCGGAAATTCGTGGGGCGTTGTTGGTTTTGGAGGAGTTGAGTATTGTGTCGGGGATTGTCGTGGCGTTTTGGATTACGTATGGAACGTATTATATGGCGGGGTCGGAGTGGGCGTGGAGACTACCCTTTGTGCTGCAGATTCTGCCTGGGTTGGTGTTGGGTGTGGGGATCTTGTTCTTGCCCTTCAGTCCGAGATGGTTGGCGTCGAAGGGGAGGGATGAGGAGGCGTTGGCGAATTTGGCCAAGTTGAGACAGTTGCCGAGGAGTGACGAAAGGGTACAGATGGAGTGGTTTGATATTCGGGCGGAGGTGGCTTTGCACAAGGAGATTAATGCTGAGAGGCATCCGCATCTACAGGATCGGACGCGGATGAGTCGTGTGAAGTTGGAGATCGCGTCCTGGGCGGATCTTTTCAAAAAGGGATGTTTCAAACGAACACATATCGGGGTGGGGATTATGTTCTTTCAGCAGTGAGTACCTCTTCACCCTCACCGCCCCCCTTACCACCCAGACTAATATCTCAACGCTTTTCATCTCTAGATTCGTGGGCATCAACGCCTTAATCTACTACAGCCCCACCCTCTTCCAAAGCATGGGCTTAAACTTCTCCCTCCAACTCATCATGTCCGGCATCCTCAACATCATGCAACTCATCGGCGTCACAACCTCGCTCTGGACCATGGACAAACTCGGCCGAAGACCTCTCCTCCTCATAGGCAGCGCTCTCATGTTCCTCTCCCACCTCATCATCTCCATCCTCGTCGGCCTCTACTCCTCCGACTGGGCATCTCACCGACCTCAAGGCTGGGCCTCCGTCGCCATGCTACTCTTCTACATGCTCGCCTTCGGAGCCACATGGGGCCCAGTCCCCTGGGCAATGCCATCCGAGGTATTTCCCTCTTCACTCCGAGCCAAAGGCGTCGCGTTATCAACATGTAGTAACTGGCTAAACAATTTCATCATGTAAGCAACCCCAACTTTCCCCCCTCAATTTCCTTAAACTAAAAAAACACTCACACAGCGGCCTCATCACGCCTCCCCTCCTCCAACACACAGGCTACGGAGCGTACATATTCTTCGCTGTCTTCTGCGCTCTCAGCTTCGCGTGGACATTGTGCTTCATCCCCGAGACGAAAGGCAAGACGTTGGAGCAGATGGATCACGTTTTTGGAGATGTTGCGTCACTGGCAGAAGATCAACGGCGAGAACGGATTGAGCGGGAGATTATTTCTGGGATGAGAGGTGGTGATGGTAGTGGTGGTGGTAGTGAGACTGAGATTTTGGATGGAAGGAAGGAGGTGTAGGTAGAAAACGCCTTTTTTTATTATTTTGGGACAGGTATCATGAGATAGGTTGTGATATGGAGTGGTTTCGCATGAATTGTGTCTGTCGTCCACGTACATTTTATCCGCTGCTAGTCTGTCTACCTTATAGATGTTTTTGATTTATCTGTTGGTCACCATTCCAAGCAATCCCCGCCCCCCCCTTCTCTCCTCCCAAAATACAACAAACCTTTGCCAGTAGTAGTATACAAGCAAAGAACGTACCCTTCAAACCCCAACACCATCTATCCAACCAACCAATCCAACCCTAATACTCATACCCAAAATTTCCCCAATTCGGCGCTCCCGTATCAGTATTACAACCAAACTGCACAAGATAATTATTCGCCGTACTCCCCGTAACCTGCGCAATAAGTCCATTCGGATCCGTGACCGAGAGGGTATACGCAAACCCGCCCACAGACTGTCCATGGACGACGCGGATGGGAAGATATTGTCCTGCAGTGAATTGCCCCGTAATTTGCAGACCAGGAGCGCCAGTGGTGTAGCTGAACGCGAGAGAGATGTTGGCGTTGGCTTTGGTCCATCCGACTTGGGCGTAGGCTCCGAGCCAGAGGCCGAAGTAGTCGTCGACGGCGGAGACGGAGAAGGTCCATGTTCCGGAGGAGTAGATGTAGAGGTATCCGCGGTAGAGTGCGGAGAATTGTTGGCAGGGGATGGTGGTGGGGGCGCCGCTGTAGAGAGTGATGTTGCCGTTGCCGTTGGGACAGGTGTTTGTGCCTCCTCCGATTTGGGAGATTACGCTGGTGTAGTAGATTGTGGTCCATGTACTGTTGGAGTTCGGCGCCGCTCGGTTCTTCATATAGGTTGGATCGTAGGCGCTGTAGACATTGTTGATGTGGTTAGGCTGATTGTTGACGAAGACTCCGTATTGCAGGCCTTGGTTCCCACAGTTTGCTGGTGCTGGTAATACGGCTTGCACGCTTGTTGTAACGACTCTAGTAGTGGTAGCTGTGGCCGTGGACGTAACGACCCGTGTCGTCGTTTGAGTCTGTGCTGGTGGCGTGTACGTGGACGTCTCGGTGGAGACCACTGTCGCGGTGGACACGACTCGTTGTACAACCGTGGTCGGACGATCAACGGTGACGGTATTGAGCTGTATGCTTGAGAGAGCGGCCGCAATGTTGTTGACTTGTGACTGCAGCGCTACGCAAGACGAAGCCGCGAATAATGTCAGTTGTACAATGGCACATCCGCTAGGCTGCGCCAGATACGTAAAGATGGCATAAATGTAGCCGTTGGACAGTGTACAGAACTGAGCCTGGCCGCCATAGAAGGCAGGATTCCTCCACGCTATGTTCCCGTCGCCGCCAATGGAAAAGGTCGTTGTAATGGTACCGGTGGGACCAGCAGATGCCAGGAACTGCTGAGAGCCGACACCAGAATTGGTAGAGTAGGTATATGTCACGCCGTTACTGACGACTGAGAGGGTGCCGTTCACGACCCTGTAAAGGGGTGCTGTGCCGCAATCGTTGCTCACTGCGCCGTTAGCCGCCACATATGACACCTAGACACAGTACGACATCAGCTGCCATATCCTCCGCCATGCGCGTGCCGGCTGTACTGACTCCTGTCCCTGCCTGCCGCTTGGCCACACTTCCTCCTACTTCTGACGCAACGATATAGTACTCTGGATCCTCAGCATCCGGAGGAGAAGAAGCAGCCAACCCAGACGTGACGCCTTCGTCTGTGAACGTTGTGCCCGAGCTGGCAACTCGCGGAAAATGGCGTGCTTGGACTTCGGCGTGTTCTCGTAGGTCTCCTGAGGAGCAGACGGCGCAATATAGGAGCCAGAAGAAGGTAGCAGAACGCCACATGGCGCGAGAGCAGCGAGATCAATGTCGATTATATCGCCGGACCAGATCGAGTAATATGAGACTCGTTCGCGTCGCAGTTACGCGGACCATTTGTCGCGACTGGGAAGACATGAGCTGGAGGGATGCATTGCGTTGCATACCATCCATGCACGTGCCGCATCCTCGTGGGTCTCATTCCACACCTCGATGGCGGGCTGGGAACACGTTCGTTCGATCTTGGGATGTCCTGCAAGGTCCTTTAACCACCATGTAAGGTAGATGATTTCAACGCCCCTGAGCACGTCTTCTTACCCACAAGCCCCAACTTCAACAGCTTTTCTTCGATATATGCAACTTTCTGCCGCCGCGCAAGGGATGTCTCTGCTGACAGGACTCTTCCATCGTCTTGTTAGTCAGCAGCCCCTACGACAGGCTATGCCGCCACTAAAACAAAGCATGCACCATTACCATCGACCCCAATCAACATATACCAAGATGCTTACCCACATCCGAGGACGCAGAGGAGGACAAAATTCGTCGGTGGAGGGACTGGACTCCTTCGCAGCTGCACCGGGTCGAGGAGACGAAACATTGAATTTATCAGTGGAGGATTTCTGCTCCTCCTTCTTGTTCTTCCTCTTCTAGGGTATATAGCTCCCCTTAAACTCAAAGCACATCTTTTCCACTTACTTCTCGACAATCCTCTCCACAAGATCGCCTCCTAACCTCGCAATTTCCGCCAAAACAGCAGATTTGTTCAAAGATGCTTGTACATCATCTCCCTCTCCTTCTCCGCTAGAAGCAATAATAGGTAAAGTCGAACAAGCCAGATTCACCTTCCAATTCCTCTTTCTCGTCACTTCGGGATTCCAGAGACCAGCAATGACATTGGGATGACTACTCCCTTGTGTTATTGTTCCGCCTCCTTCGGCTCCTCCACCGTAGAAGAATAATATTGCGGAGCTGTAAATGTGTTCCAATTCGGATAGAAAATCCAGCACAGGATTATATCCGATGAGAGACGGGTCGGTATCATCGTTCAGCGAAGAAAGCTCTTCCGAAAGATTCTTGTACTTCTCGTTGGATCCAACGCCGCCGTTCTTCTTCTTGGTCATCATCATCTTCTTTCTTGCAGATGACAAGGATGATGAAGCAGAAGAACTAAGATGAAGCACGAAATCGAAATCCTCCAATGGACTCCAAAACAAGCTGGCTGGCTCCAGATTGAGTGAGTTTGCCATCACCTCTCCACAAGCAGCTCGAGCCAACCCTATCATTCTGCCCACGACGACCTTGGCAGGTTTCCCATAGTCCGTCCACGTCGTACCTTCGGGATCCAAGTTCGAAGCCGCGAAAAGTGCAACACGATTCATAGTAGGATCTAATTTCCTCCAAGCTTCGAAATTCGCTCGAATGGTGTTCATGTTGGACTGCTTCAGTTCACCTCCCGAAGCGGAGAGGTCAACGATCAGAGGTTCGGCGCGCCAGTCCCAGCGAGAGAGAAAGAAGAGGGTCCGGAGAAAACCGGTTTGAATCGAAGATGGGGTGGTCCAAGGTGCAGGCTGTACAAAGGTGCGGATGACGAGGAGTTCAATCAACTGGTCTGGGATGTGATTCGTCAGTAAGTGGGAAGCGAACCACTTCTTGGTGAGACGAATGGAGCCTGAGAGGGCCGAAAAGCGGGTGCAGAGACGTGTGAGGGCTTGGGTTTGGGATGGGGCCTTTTCGTAGTCGCGCTTATATCTGGCGAGACCGATGGTCGCTAACTCTCGCGATCGAGGGTCTGTCGTTTTGTTCTTCATTTGGGTCTTGAGAAGATGTAGTTCGCGATCGTGGTAGATGCGAAGACGGAATGTTGTTTCGTTGGAATATGTGACGTCGAGGAATCCTTGGTTGAGTATGTCTTGGCCTTCGTTCTCCAGACCAACGCGGCACGTTATCGACTTCACGCTGTCGCGGAGGAGTTTGTCGATCATGAGTAGGAATGCAATCTTGGTACGCTGAATCGCAGCAAGGTCATCAGGCCACCGGCCGGAACCCTCAAATTGTAGCGTGACGTCCGCTGGCGTGGGTCTTCCTGTTCCATTGGGAGGTGTGCGCAGAGAGCTATAACATAGTTGTGCATTAGACGGCATGATCTGTCGGATAGATAGAGGCAGCTCCGAAAGACCTCGAATGTCCTGTTCGAATCGCTTGTAGCTCGAGTTGATCTGACTGAAGGGTGTAATGTCAGTGCCACCTCTGATGAGCTTGCCGAAACCATCCCCAGAGAACTTGAGGTCATCTGTGGTCACTGCACCAAAGTGGTGGCCAAGCAGATACCGAATTACTTGCTCAAGCACCGACTGTCCACACTCTGAAGGCGACGCCCACACCAGACTCTCGAGAATACTGCCATCTTTGAAGCGACGCAATTCGGCTT
The DNA here is from genome assembly GCA_000504405.2 of Mycosphaerella sp. Ston1. Lineage (NCBI taxonomy): Eukaryota > Fungi > Ascomycota > Dothideomycetes > Mycosphaerellales > Mycosphaerellaceae > Mycosphaerella > Mycosphaerella sp. Ston1. Next base: position 16,065 of record AWYF02003234.1, read on the forward strand.
TGTCGCCCCAAAATTTGCGAAAAGTGGCAGCTTCAGACTTTTGCTCGGCAGAAGGGCCATGATCCACAGTCCGCTTGAAGTTTTCTGAGTTCACCATGAGTCCGATAGTGACGAGGCCGTCGTTACGCGGCTGCGCTGAGCCTAGATCCCAAGCACCAGAAGGGCTAGCGACGATACTGAGATGGTTTATACGGTCTCCCAATCCTTGCTTCATCACCGTATAGAGCCTCGCAATGTGCATTTGACCTCGAGGGTCAGCCCTCCCACGAGCAGCAAGTAAGCTCGATGGCATCTGTACCACATAGTCGTTACGGTATAGTGGCTCATGCACCCGCAGGATGAAAGTCGCATCGAAGCCATCATGAAGCTGGTCACCCAGAGCCGCCAATGTTGATCTGGCTTCATGGCGCACAGTCCTGTACGACCATTCTCCGACTTTGTACAGTGGATTGTGTGCTCGTTCAGTGTCCCATAGTACTGGCACACCTGCCACCTTGGTGATATTAGTATCGCTGCCCACGGTAAGCGGGTGCTTCACGAAATCCTTCATGGCTAACAGCTGGAGTGTTGCTTTGAACAATTGATAGCTGCTGTAACCTTCACTGAGCAGCGACCTCTTGTTCGAACCACCACCTTGGAGACACAATGCGATCAAGACAGACCATTCAAAGTTCCCAAAGCCGCCAGCGTCTGTCGAAGAAGAGAAGCCACGCTGTCGCAACCAAGTACTTCCCAGCAGACAGGCGTCCTTGAAGCCTTCGCAGCTTTTCGAGGCGCTATGCACAAGCTCAAGATAGGCGGTAGTGAGCATATCTGATCGCAGTGACGAGTTGTAGAAAGAGGTGGCAGCGCCGTCGTCTCCAGCATCATCCGCGCTTCGCACACAGTTCTTGTCCAGACCAAGTTTACCCGCTGCGAATTGGTTGTTTCCGACGCATAGTATGATGTTGATTCTCCACTGCGAGGCAGGCAGTGAGTGCTCGTGTGGGCTGATGATCAAGACTGGCTTGAGTGGATCGTTGCGGAAGAGTGCGAAGGTGATATTGAACTCTGCGCTGTGAGACTTTCGGAGTCCTGCGGCCAGGCATGCCAGATAGTATGCACGCTTATAGAAGTAGCGATAGTTCAGATAGTCTTTCTCTTCAAAGACGGAGCTGGGCATCGCCACGACCATGTCGACCTCTACAAGATCTCGCGATCTGGTGGAAGTCTTGAGCATGAAGCTGCCAACCACGTTGATATTAGCAGGTTTCGCATAGCTGAACTTGTATTTGGCGTCCTTGGGCGGACGCGGATCCGGGAAGGGAATGGCGACCTTCTCCTTGACCAAGTCTCTCTCGGCATCGCTGACAAGATGTGGTCCTCTTGCCGGTATCTGCTCGATGGTATGCTTCAGCTTCCGCAGAGCTTCTCCCGCGGACGCCTCGCGCTGGCCTTGCCGAGGCCGGATCTGACCCAACAGCTCGTCGACTTGCAGCTTGAAGACATTACTTTTGAATGTTCCATTGGCATATGTAGTGGCGCCCACTTGCGCTTTGCTGGAGGATGTGCGACTCTTCTCTTTCCTGGAAGCGTCCTCCTTCGCTACGGCTGTTGCTTTCGGTGTTGCACTCGCAGACTTTGGCGCTGCCTCTGTATGGTCGTCTTCATCGTCGTCGTCGTCGTCATCTTCGTCGGTATCGTCCTCCTCTTCGTCTCTGTCAGCGCCAATGTCCACCTCCACTGCTTCTTCTTCTTCTTCGTCCTCTTCTTCCTCGTCTTCATCTCCCCCGCTGTCGCCATTCATCTGCACGTCTTCCCCGTCCGCTGCATCGTCATCAGCAAAGGAGGCAAAAGAAGCATCATCATCTCCATCGCTTGAGGACACGTGCTCGACCTTCCGTCTCTTCGTTGCTGGCGCCATGTAGAAAGAATGAATGTCGGTGACAGTCCAACCATCTCTTCGGCGCGCAAATCGAGCTCGAACTTTTTAGTGATTTAAGCTTTGCAGATCAGCGGCCCGGCGCATGGATGTACGTCCCGCTGGCATTACTTCGTAGTTGCAAAAGACTTTCTGACTCAATTATTGAAGGGTCCGGCATCGCTCGCTCGACAAATAATCAAACACTTCACTTGACTTCACTCACATCCTCCTCCACCCCTGCATTCCAGCGCATATCTGCACTGCGCAATTCTCCGTACCGGAACACCTACTCCAACCGGACTTGGCAACAACAACGGCGGAGACTCACCAAGTAGTGGCGAGGTTATGGCTGCAGCCATTGGAGCAGCAGTGGCGTTGCCCTTCAATGATAATCTGGGCAACGCCATTCCTCCAGACACTCCACACGTGAGTCCACGGCCATATCTGCTACCGTCGCCCCTGAGCTTACTCGTTGTCATCTAGGCCGTCAGCGTATCACTCCCAACGTGGAAGTCCAATGTCGGCTACGAAGAAGGGGAGGCATGGGTCGTCGACAAGATGCAATGTGGCTATCCACGGTATGCAGAAGCGCACTCGGAATAGGACTTGTCACTCACCACTCGCACAGATTCTTCATCCACAAGTCTATCCAAAAGTTCGCCCGAAGCATAGTCGCCGTCCACGGCAACATCGACACTGAGTATGCTATGCTTATGCCATCCACGCGATGTGCCATTCGTTGTAAAGACTTCATCAAGCGTGAGAGCGGAGGCGCAGATTGCTCCACTATTCGTACGCTTGACTTTGTGCCCACTCCCGAGCATATCGCATCGCATACGACCAAGATTCTTCCTCGGGTCTCTGCTGTGATATATCCTCAGACACTATGGCCGGCAGCAAAAGCATTCTGGCAGCACACCGGGGAGGGCATTTCCAGCAGGCGGGCCGAGTTCTGCCAGAAAGCTTTCGATGAAGGTTATCTAGTCGACCAGAGTTCACTGACACAACAACTTCCACGCCTATGTAAGGGTCCTCGACGATACCAGAAGAACATGTCAGTCGATCTGGGAAGCCACTCCAACGGACATACTACTCCGCCCAAGACTCCTCCAAGGACCAATGGAGAAGACATCTCAACTTCTGCCGAGTTCGTCGAGACACGATTCGGTCGAAACCTGAGCACCGAGTTCGCAGCCCAAGCCAAGCTTGCCATTCGGAAGCGCATTGCTGGCTCACTAACAGCAGATATTAACATCAGCGAAAAGTCCTCAGGAACCTCTCCCGAGAAGACCCGCGATGTGCCAGGCTTCTCCACCGAAGATGTCTATCTCTTCTCCACAGGCATGAATGCCATATTCACCGCACATCGCTCCCTCCTCCTCGCCCGCGGCCCCTCCAAAAGCATCATGTACGGCTTCCCATACGTCGACACCCTCAAAGTCCTCGAAAAGTTTGGCCCAGGCGCAAAGTTCTACGGCCACGCCAACTCTTCCGAGCTGGACGATCTGGAAGCTCGTCTCGAGAATGGTGAACGCTACCTCTCCCTCTTCTGCGAGTTCCCAGGCAACCCACTCCTCACATCTCCGGACCTCAAGCGCCTCCGCTCTCTAGCAGACAAATACGACTTCGCAATCGTCGTCGACGAAACCGTCGGCAACTGGCTAAACGTCCACGTCCTGCCTTTCGCAGACGTGGTCGTCTCATCCCTCACCAAAGTCTTCTCCGGAGACAGCAACGTCATGGGCGGCACAATGATCCTCAACCCCCGCTCAAAATGGTACAACGCACTCAAAGTCGTCTTAGGAACCGAATACGAAGACAACCAATTCGAAGAAGACTCCGTCTATCTCGAACGCAACAGTCGCGATTTCATCGATCGCATCCGCAGAATCAACATCAACGCCGAAGCCATCGCGGCCGAATTACAGAAATCCCCCAAAATCAAACACATCTACTATCCCCCACTCTCGCCTTCCAAACACCTCTACGATGCGTGTCGATTGCGCGATGGAGGTTATGGGGGGTTGCTATCCGCCACGTTCTATTCTGTGGAAGATGCGGCGATGTTCTTCGATCATCTCAATACGCACAAGGGACCTAGTTTGGGGACGAATTTCACGCTGAGTTGTCCGTTTGTGTTGTTGGCGCATTATGGCGAGTTGGATTGGGCGGCTGAGTATGGATGTGAAGTCAGTCTTGTGCGTTTCAGTATGGGATTGGAGGATACAGAGGAGCTGGTGAAGGTCTTTCGAGATGCATTGGATGCTGTGCCTGAAAGGAGTGGCTAAAGAAATTGTTGTGCTTTTGCGGGATGAAGAGAAGGTTTGTGGGATGTAGACTCGTCTAATGCTCACTCACTATTAGTCAATCTCAATGACCTCTCGCTCCTCTCCTTCGCTAACAGTAACTTTGACATCTCTCAACTTCTGCACAACCTCTTCATGATCATCCGCACCACCACCACCATCCCCAGCCTTCTCGGCCTTCTCAGCCCGATACTGCTTCCCCAAAGCCTCCATAACCTCCTTATGACTCGCTCTCACAGGTAAACTCTTCTTCACCTCCGCAAAATGCGCCTTGACATACCCCGCAAACCCACCACCACCACCTCCCGCCTTCCCATCCTTGCCCACAGCCACATTGCTCCCACCACCACCCCTCGGCACCGGCTTCACCTGCACCAAACCCCCTTTACATCTCCCACACCGATGCCTCTTCGGATCGACAGAACGACTATGTCTCTTATATTCCACGCCACACCCTTCTTCCCCATCATTCAGACATTTCCAAACAAACTTGTATTCAATTTCATAAGAATGTTTCGTGGTAACTTTGATCCCTCGAGTAGCGCCGAAGATTTCCGAGCATTTCTTGCCCCAAGCTTGGAAACTGGCGCCGTGAGGGTGGGTTTTGATGTTGGAGATCATGAAATTGGCCAAGTGGCAGAATTCGTGGGCGACGACGTTGAGCAGTTTGGTTTCGTTGGGGTCGTGGGGGGGTTCGTAGGCCGCAGCAGGGTCATCGTCGTCGTCGGGAGAGGTGGGGGTGTAGGTGAGGACTTTTTCGGCGAGTTCGATGGAAGCGAAATGCTTGTGTTCGATGGTGGGATCTTTGGTGGGATTGGATCTGGAGTGGGATTTGGTGGTTTCTCTTCGCCAGTTTGCTCTTCCAGCTGTACTGTTGAGAGTCTTGGACCAGATGATTTTGACGCCTCCGGTGGAGGCTGCGAGACGGGCGATTTGGCCTTGTGTGAGAGATTGATCGAGTTCGAGGAGGAAGGATTCTGCGAGGTGGATTTTGCGCGTGTCCCAGTCTTTGCGGGCCTGGAGTTCGGCTGCTGCTGCTGCTTTGGAGCGCTTTGTCGGACTGCTGAGCAGTTTGGCAGGAGATGGGATGGGTGTATCGTCAAAGCTTTTCTTGATTGGAGAGGTGTTGTCGAAAAGTTTATTGGGGGAGCGAAGGGGTTTCTGAGGAGAGTATTGATCGGTCCATTCGTTGACTGTGTCTGCCGTCCAGAAGGCTTCGAGGCTAGGTCGTCCAGGTGGGGTCGGAATTCGTGGTGCTCGTTTCGAGGGGGATTTGAGCTTGGATGGGGATCGTGGCGGCGACGGTGGAGTTGCAGGACGCTCCGTCGCTTCTCGCATGACTAGCTTCTTACACCGAGGCGGAGAGAAACGAATGATGGCTTCTTGGTTTTCCTTGTCTGACACCGTGGCAGGTGGAATCACAGACTTTGGATCTTTGGTCGCCAGATGTCGCGGTGTATCTTGTCGATCGAATATACTCAGGGCTTCCAGTTGTGTCGCCAAATCAGGCTGTTTGTGCTCTATTTGCTTCCGTCTCGTAGGAAAGAATGTGCTCGGGCTGGGCAGATCATCCTCGGCAGCTGAAATATCTGTCTCTGATCCACACCAAATGCTCTCCTCGATATCAACCTCGCCTTGAGGGTCATCCTCCTGGTCGGATATGTCGTTCTGAATAAGAAAGCCTGCTTCAGGCTGTGATGCCTGGGGCCGAGGGGGCGACAAAGACAGACACGACTTCACTTCTTTCTTCCGGAGCAGCTGGCGCGAGTTCTGCTTGAGGGGTGATCTTCTTCTGGTCTTTTCTGGAATATCGTCCTGGATGGTCAAGTCGCTCAGACTCCCCAGAGATTGAAGAGGAGCAAGTCGAATTTGAGTCTTCTTAGTTTTCGTCGTCGGCTTTGCATCTTGCTGAGGCCTGGATCTGACGCGGGAGGTTGTCTCTTCTTCGTCTTCGTCCGAATCGTCTGGTATCGTGTACTTGACTGCTGCTCTCCGTCGTGCTGGCCGAGCTCCTGGTGAGTCGGCATCGAGTGCTGTTGGTCTACTGGGACCTTTGTCTTGGCTAGTAATTGCAGCAGACTCGCCGATAGATGCCGTCTCCCGCCGTAGTCGCGCCATAGCTATGCTACCTTATTGTACATATATGTGCGCCGGTATTGTTCGAAATGAGTGCGGAAGCTGAGAAAAAATCCGAAAAGGGAAGTTTATTTATTTATTCTATGACGTTGCCTCAACAATACGCGCCAAGCCAGATGGATCCACCTCCACCTGGACCGCTACGACGACATCCGCACTTGAATCATGCTGCTATCACACTTTACTACCGGATTTTTTGGAACTTATTCCACGCCGGTGAGACCTGCCTGGTCTACTGTCAAGATACTACACGCCCTCTAGTCTCGTCTCCTCAATAGACAGAAAGACGTCCGATCGACGCGCAAGTCGACATTTTCTTCATCACCCGAGACCATTCACGAGTATAGCGAAATGGCTGCGAAATTATTACCTTCAGCACCGACAAAGATCCGAGGCAGACTTCTAATCAGAAATTGTCCAGTAGCATCGGATTCTTCTTCTTGAGAACCTCCTCATAGGCACCGAGAGAGCTGAACTATTATTCTGGTATAAAAGTTGACCGGTTGGCTTTCGAAGATATCGCGCTGCTGTAGTTTGTCTAAATCAAAAAAAAAAACAATGAGGTAGATTTGACTTGAAGCAGCAGATCATGATCCAAAAATCCTACCGAAAATGGTGGCCTAGAACTTTGGAAAAAAGAGGAATGAACGAAAAGAAAAAGCTTCATTTCATATTGATAATCATCATTATCATTACCTCCTATTCCCTTCCCCCCGACCTTCTTCAAGTCTTCCCCACCACTTTGTCCAATACCACTACTACGTCAACAACAAACAAACTACATCTGCCCCTTCGGCGGCTTCGCCTTGATAATCTGACTCAAATCCACAACCGGAGGCGTAGGAAGCGGCAACTCCATAGTCGGAATCATAATGGCCAACAATAAATACCAACCCAGCATGGCAGCAGCCCAAAAGCAAGCACCGGTAGCGACGAGGAATTGCGCAGAATTTGCCATTTGTCCGATTCCTGCTGACCAGAAACTTGCTGCGGCGAAGCCGAAGCCCATGGTGGCTGCGACGAAGATGAGGAAGAAGACGAGGTTGGTGCGGAGCGAGCAGAGGAGGAAGATGAGCGAGAGGATGGCGAGGGAGAGAGGGTAGAAACCTGTGGAGAGATGAGAGTTAGAGAGGGGTTGCAAGTTTTTGGTTGAAGAGGATAGATAGGAGGGATAGGAGAGGTGGCTTTGCTGGTTGTTGCTGGGGGGTGGGGGCACGGGAAAAGGGGAACAACGCGTAAACTTACCATAACTGTTGGCGAATGCTGCTGTTTGCGCCTGATTCATTTCCCCCAGATACGGGCTCCCCGACGTGTAAGCCGAGACACCATTGAAGAATGGGATGAAAGTGATTGCGAAAGTCAGAAAGTGACAACCGTAGCCCATGAAGACGAGGAAGGGAAACGTGTTTCCGAGAAGGAATTCGCCGAGACCAGCAAGAATGAGAAGACCACCTCCGAATGTCAGAGATGCTCCTACACTGGATTGTGCGGCTCCGCCGGAGCCTCTCCAGCCCATGAGTTGTGCACTGAGTGGTGTTAGGGCGGTCGCGAAGCCCATGATTGCTAGGGGCGTGGGATTTGCGAAGCCTTTGAGAGGTGCGGCTCTGACATTGCGGGGCGAGAGGAAGAGACGTTCGAATTGCTCGTCGGTGATGCTCTTGCTGGTCAACCTGCGCAGCGACCGTTGGTTAGCATTGGCTTTCGCGTGATCCACGTTACCAATGGCAGGATGAACGACTCACATTTGGCGAAGGTCGCTCATGTCGTTAGGCGGGCTGACCTGACCTGTGTGCCCGTTCTCGAGATCATGGTGATCTTTGCTGTCTGTCATATTTGATAGCTTAGAACGATGCTGTATTCTGTCTTGTTGTACAAAGCAGTGGAGCACAAAGATCCAAGGAAAAGCTGGGGAAGATGGGGAACCCACGGGGATAATCTTATACTCACTACGCTAGCAGGCAGTTGGTCACGTTATAGCCGCATCGTCTGCGTTACTGGGTAGTTGGACGGATGCGGTATGAAGTTTGTTTGCAATTCCGCTTCTCCAGGACTCTAGTTCGACGGGCTAGAAGCGCGATCCCCTCTTTCATGAGCGGACGAGCCTCTGGCCAGCGTGTCGAGCCTTGTGATCATGTACTAAATCCCGAAGCCGCGACTAGAAGGACCAATCGCAACTCGGGAAGTGGTATGCCGCGTAGGCTCGGTATAACCGCTAAAGGGTGTAGTGGCTTGTGGCTTCAACAAGCGATGGGAAGCCCCTCAATCCAGCCGCTTGAAGAGGCTAGAGCACCGTCGATGCTTACGCCAAGGTCACGTGTAGGCTGGTATAGAGTGCCGCGATAGCAGCCGGATTGCGGAGAGGTGCAAGAATAGGAGGAGGAGGCATGCTGCAGTGCGAGTGAGAGTTGAGTAGTAGACGACTCCGAGCAAGATCGTTTCCGAAGAGGGAAGCACGTGACTTGCAGCAGATTGTGGGCACATGACCTACATCATGTGACTGTCTCCATTCCGCGGCTGTCGAGTCAGTAGGGAGAACGGTACTGAGCTTCTCTGTCGGATCACTATTCACCACCTCAGGCACATCATGGTAGATACCTATGCCAGCTTCGACCGCTGTTGATACCTTATGGCGCAGCTCACGCAGATGGCCACCAGTCTTGCCTGTTCTTGATCATCGAGTCTTCGGTACTGGTTGGCATGAGCAGAGCAGTGCAAGAGATCCATGATGGTGATGCACGGAAGAATCGTGGCCGGAAGGGAAAGTGAGGGGACGAAGCCAAGCATGCCATGGTGATGCCACGGAGGGTTTTCGAATATAGGTACCCTGTTGAACATAGCCGGTGCTGAGCTCCGATGTCATAGCATCCTGGCTGGTATCTTCTTCACGATACAACCCACGAGTCTGTGGCTTTGGCGCTCTCCTTGCTTCTCGAATCTTACTGTACCGCTAGTTCAGTGCTGCATATGGCGCCACGTCTGACTTGGACCGAAAAAGGTGTGGCAGCTACATTGTTAAGGTAAGGTATTGGTTAGGTGCGCCGTGCGCCACAGATCACAGCAAAGCATACAGGTCAAGGTGTAGGCTCTGAATCGCAGCCCCTCCTACTACCGTGTGTAGTTGGTAGGCAAACCAACCGATGCCTGGGTGCTGTTCAGTGCACTGGTTACACGGAGGATGGAGTATAGAGGTCAGAAAATAGGGGACAGGGGATAGGGGATAGGGACAAGGAGGACAGAGAAGACAGAAGACTTCAAAACAGAAGATAGAAGACCAGGTAAGTTACAGCAGACAGAAGACAGACAGAGAGGACAGAGAGGTCGTCAAGGACCGTTTCCCCACGATAGAATAGGGTACTGTAGCTCATTTCTTATCATGCAAGCTGCAGGAACAACTTTCCAGGTTGGTTGCACTGCGCGTCTGTGCGCGCTAGCGGTCAGGATGCAAAGCTAATGCAGGTGGCCTGCGGGCGAATGTTTCATCAGAGTCGTGGCATCCTCCAGCACAGCACAGTAGAGAACTACTGTAGGTCTACAGACTACCTTATAGTACTATACCTTTACTGGCCACGCCCCTGTATATAGACAGAGAGGAGAAAGAAAGGGTGGCGGCTGTGTAGCTACATGTACTGCGAAATGAATGCAATAAGAGCTGTCTTCTGAGAAGATATGCATGCATGCCATGATACGCGCAGCCTATGGGCGACGTGTTTGAGAGAGGTCGCAGAGGCGCGTGTCTCATGGTAGAGGTACATACATGTACTGTATGAGGACCCCTATCCGCCTATCGACGATAGGTATCGTAGCCAACCTTACCTAGTACCGTCGACGGGCACACACAAACACACATATTCTATGCACTCTTCCGTACTTCTGTGAGAATCAAATACCTGGAGATAGTTCTACAGCTCAATAGAACTGTTCTATCGGCATCCCGAATCCCGAAGGCGGCGCGAGCTTTCGCACTACTCTCCACCGAGCGAACTACAGAGAACTAGTGGCTCATCCTGGCGCTGCAGAACCCCTGATCGCGGCAGCAGAGCGACAGGTACTGTAGCACCGTAGCAGCGCGCGGGCGTCAGAAGTATTTCTCGTTCTGAGGAAATTCTATCAAAGCAATTGGCTTTGTCTCATCGCACCTTTGCGCTTCACCACCGCCTCGTGGCCCCGAGAGGAGGTACAGTCCAGTCAATCCCTTACCTTTTTAGCAGCAGCACCACGCAGGGAGTCTCTCGCGCGCCGACCGGGAGGAGCGCTTCTAAATAGGGTTACTGGATTGGCGAACCACAGGTACTCTTCTCATGCGCCGGCACCCGCATGCACGCACGTAGCGCTCACGGCCATGCGATGATGATGATGGGGGCGGACTCCCACCAGCACAAGCAGCAGCAGCAGCAGTATGCTTCTTCCTCCTCCTCCGCTGCAGCCGCTTCCGTCTTGATTGCTAGAACTGCCCATGCGTCTGCCTCGCCGCCTGCCAGCCCGCCGCAGCTTCCCAGCGTGAGGACCAGCTCAAGAGGCTTCCGGCGTGCTTCTACTGCTGCTGGCTATGCTGCGAGGGGAGGCCGCAGTGGCAGTTCCTCACGCACGCCTCGCACGCCGTCACCTCGGTCGCGCAGCGCCAACAGGAAGGGCAAACAGCCATTGCGTCTGCGACACAGCCCGGACTCCTCCCAGACCATCACCGCCGCCGCCCGCAACGACGACCACGACGGCGACAATAACAACAACGACGACGACGACGAGCTGCCGCGCCATTCGCACGGTCTGAGCTGGCACAGCACGACCCGCGACTCCGTCGTGGACAACCTGCTGTCCTCCTTCGACACTTTCGACGCCCTCACTTTCCCGCAGCAGGACTTTGGCGCCATGAACGAACACGATGACCTCGAACGCCACAACTACCTCCTCGCTCTGAGCAGCACCTTCCCGTCGAACATCAACAGCCAGCGCGCCAGAGGCCACACACATTCATCCTCCGACTCCGAATATGCTCGTCAGCTGGAGTCGCCAGGCACTCGATCACTCCAATCTGGCAAGGGTCGGCGCAGTACCAGCAACTCCATCTCTGGCGTGGGACCCAACCTCGCTTCGCGCCTGCATCCCAATGGCAACGGCAATGCGCGCCGAAGCGCAGACACGCAGAGCACGATCAATGACAAAAGCAGCGTGTTCGGCGCCAAGAGCAATGGGGGGCCCAGCAACAACCACGGCACTGGTGCAATGCTTGATGCATGGGCTGGCGATCGTTCGAGGGAGCATTCACAGTCGGACGCGGACGAGCCTTCCGTGCTGACACGTGGACGACCTGTGCCTTCTGTACACAGCAGATACGAGTCGAGAGAAAACTCCGACGCCGATGCAGCACCCGAGCCGGTCATTGCAGCAGGTCCACGCAAACAGCAGAACCCGGGTGCAACAGGCCCGGTGTACGTCAATGCCGCACATCCCAAGGCTCCCAAACCGATCCAGCTGCGGAAGACGACCACCCAAGACAACTTGCGCCTCCGAGCTGCTCCACCACCGCCGCCCAGCCCGATACCACCAGAAGTCAGAACCCAAGCGGCAGACTTCATCAGAACCGAGACAATGCGCAGTGGCGTCACGGCTTCGTCTCCGCCATCCGCGCCGGCAAGCGTAGCCCCCAGTCCTGGTATCAATACCAGGAGACGGGACCCTTCACCGCCGCGCGAGCGGCCAGGCTTCTTCAAGCGTGTGTTTGGTGGCAGTTCACGCGTGGTGTCCACGCCCGTGGACCGGCCAGCTCCTAAGCAAGTCGCTCAAAGCACCAGGCAAGATCCACCTGCCCATGCTCTATCGCAAACATCGGCGTCCACCCCACCGCCCAATGCAGATGTGCATCAAACATCATCTGCCAATGTGCCTTCAGCCACTCAAACGCTGAACAAGAAGCCGTCGTCATTCTTCCGGCGGCGCAAGAAGTCCGCGTCGGAACCGTTTCCATTCGCGCCTCCACCGCTGCCAAAGCCTTCCGAATCTACCACGAACCAGGCTGCTCAGCCCACCTCGTCGATGAGTAGTCTACGCCAAGTCATGGACCCATACTTGGCTCAAGAAACTCGTGAAGCAATTGGCACGTCCAAACTAAAGGACAACACATCGGTATCCCGGCCTGCCACTAGTGATACCAAGACTGAGGACTCCGAAGATCCCGATATCTTTCATTCGGGATACACTCCTCCGCTTGATTCTTCTGTTGGCGATACGCGCAACCCCGTTCCCAATGAACAAGGAAGCCCAGGCTCCAAGCTGAAGGTAAAGAAGCGCAAGCCTGAGGCCCTTGTTACATCTAGCAGCCAGGGTCTTGGTCAAGATCGTGATCCTAGCCGGGACACGACACGGGTGACACTATATGATCAGAGTAATGAGGCAGCCATAGTCTCCCCAATCACCGACATGCACTCTGATATGACCCTCAATTACGATGAGTACATGTCGGACAGGAGACCCAGCACTGGCGACCGCATCATCGGACCCAAGGAGAACACCTCTGACCAACCTGCTGCCGATATGAGAGATTTCAGCGCAGAGACCAATGTGAACTTGAGCATGGAGGAGGACTGGTATATCAGGCCACATGCTACCCCGGAAAGAAGGCCATCCAGACAATCAGATCGCCTGGTCTTACGGCCGACGTCTTCCGAGGAGCAACTTGGTCGCGATAGCGATCTGTCAACAATTGATGACTCAATTGTGTCACCCGTGTTCACTTCGGATGGTTCCGTCCCCGGATCCGCTACTACAGCCCCTCAAATACCACATACTGAGCTTGAGGGCCCGGGGTTCTCATCAAGTCTGCTGTTGCCGACTTTGGCACTGCATAGCGATACCAAATCACACAACTCTGATGAACCCACAATTACGCGGGTACCCTCACCACTCATGGATGCTGGTGCGGAGTACAAAGAACGCGCACGCAAAATCTTCGACGGCAACGAAGAAGACGTTTCGAAGAATGATGCTGCATCGTGGCTTGGTGAGCGTAATACACTCAGTACCAAGACTCTGTCCGCATATATGCAGCTCTTTGACTTCTCGGGACTCAATCCCCTCGCAGCACTTCGGCTATTGTGTTCCAAGCTGGTCCTCCGAGGCGAGACGCAGCAATTTGACCGCATCATCACTGCACTCTCTGCTCGATGGTGTGAGTGTAACGCTAATCATGGCTTCAAAGCCCAGGATGTCATTCACACCATATTTTATTCAGTCATCCTTCTCAACACAGATCTCCATCTCGCAGATATTGAAGAGAGAATGTCTAGAAGTGCTTATGTCAAGAACACTCTACCGACTATCAAGCGTGTCGTGCAAGACGCCGCGCCTGGTGCGTTCACTGCTACGTCAAAGCCGACGCCTACCTCCCTCCGGCCGACTCTGCCATGGGTCAATACCAATGTTTCCGAATTGACCTCTTCTACCTCGCCACTATCTCCAGCCTCCCCGGCAGAACGTGCCGAATCAAGCCCGGCGCCAGACACAGGCCCAGCTCTCGTGACTAACGTCAGTACAAAGCGTCTCTCAGTCAGGCCTTCTGCGTTTCGCAATGACTCTGACGGTTTTTTGAGTCCGGACACTGCGGCTAATGGAGTTTCGAACTCGCTGGTGAATCATCCATGGACCGGGACTATGCGAGGTTGGGAAAATGAAGTCGAAATGGTTTTAAAGACATTCTACACATCGATTCAGAAGGAGCCACTTCCGTTGCATGGCGTGTCCACCCACGATGTCATGGGGAATCGAAACCTTTCAGTCGTCGACCTGAGTAGCACGCTCAGGCGCTCAGGCTCCGTCGTAAGCAAGGCGCCATCTGACACCATGTCTTCCATGTCCTACAGATCCAACTCGAAAGACTTCCGATCGAATATGAGATGGCCCGGCCGGAACAGTCGCACGAGACATAAATTGTACCCAGCTAGCACGTTAGGTTCATCTCGAACGAGTTTCGACGACGGAAGCGGTTTCTGGTCTCCCGCGCAGAGCAGCAAGTACTCGTTCAACAAGACTTTGACGTCTGCTTCGATGGGCAGCTTCTCGAATCTGTCCGCCATGACTGATTTCAAGCACTCCATTGGCTTTGCGAATGCTTTGTCCTCGGCTATCATCCGCGAGGAAACGAGTGCCGGTGATAGTGAATCATTCTCACAGGCTGGAGGCCTGCTCGAAGACGAAAGCCTTGCCCTTGCAGGGGCGCCGTGGGCAAAGGAAGGCCTTCTCAAGCACAAGCATCACCTGGACGCGCCGGATCGCAAGTCGAAGGAGCGCAATTGGAATGACTGCTTCGCAGTGATCAGTAAAGGCAAGCTGACTTTATTTGCGTTTGGCACGTCAACGAAGTCACAATCCGTTGGCAGGAAAACGGCGTTTGGTCGATCGGGCAAAGCGGCCAGTGTGACGGGCGCAAGAGTCGGTGGCGGAGATTGGATGGAGAACGCCGAGCAGCTTGATGTGTTCATTCTGCGTCAGACGATTGCATCCACGCTGCCACCACCCGGCTATAGCAAAGCACGGCCACATGTGTGGGCGTTGAGTCTGCCTACCGGAGCAGTCCACCTCTTCCAGGTCGGCACGCCAGAGATCGCCACGGAGTTCATGACGACTGCCAATTACTGGTCCGCACGTCTTAGCAAAGAGCCACTGGCTGGTGGTGTGTCCAACATTGAGTATGGCTGGTCCGAACAGAATGTCAATCCGGCTCTGATCGGGCGTTCGGAACCATCTAACCCACCACCCTCGTCAATGGCGACGAGAGGCCATACGCATAGCATATCGACAGACCGCGCGCACCGGCCCAGCGTTCAGTCCTCTCTTCGTTCCAGCTTCGACCAAGGCTTTGGCGGCAACAAGACCAAGATGCCAGCGGACAAGGCCGTGATTCACGAGTGGCAGCCGCCTAGTCAATCGATGATGGCAAGCCAGCTCATGGAGGTGGATCAACTCAAGCAACTCACGGCGTATGTGGAGAGCTCCGAAGAAGAGCTTGAGAAGCACAACGAGCTCAAGCACGCTATCGAACTTGCAGTAAGTCACATGTGGCATTATGACCATTCGACCCGTATGACTGACACGTTACAGTACTCGCCTCGCCACCCTAACTTTCATAAGACTATGGCCAACTGGCAGCGCAAGTCCGATTATTTGCTGCGCGAGATTGTCAAGTTCCGCACGTACATGGACAGTTTGTCTGCGGCTCAAAAAGCAAAAGAAGCCTATTACGCGAAGAAAGCAGAAGGGCGGCAGTCTCCGGTGAACGGGGACGATGATGTGCATGAGCTTCCCCGAATTGATGATATGATGGGTACGATAATTCCAAGAGGGTTACACACTTCAGGTTAGAAGCGCTGGAGATGGTCGGAAGCTCTGATCGGAAGTGAGCCCATCCTTGAGCGAGAAGGCCTCGACAGGCGGAGGTCGCTCGGGAGTATATACTTGTACGAGTAGGACAGCTTCTTTTGTGGTGTCTACGGGACACATTGGTGTGTTTTGCACATTAGCGTGGCGTCTGAGCTGGGAAAGACGATGCAACGAGATGGGAGATATACCAGATGTAACGTGTACAAGGATGATGAAGGGGAGCATTAATCAGAGATCGTTATGGGCTTCTGATCAGTACCATACATGCACCTGACAATAGCGCCCCAAAGAGCGTGTGGTATGCACTACTGCATGGATGCACTGTCGTCGCTCGCCACACCGATGAGGCTGACGGGCCGTACAAAGTATGTAAGGTACATGTACATGTACAGTAGTCGTGCTCGCGCGTCTCATGACCGACCTAAGCAGCCCCCCTCCTCCCCTCCCCTAACACCGACGTTGCCTAGACGTGGCACAGCTTTCCCACCTCCACTTCAAATTCATATAGACTTGACAAACCTCACTTTGACAACAACACACTCCAATGCATCGACTTTTACGCACGTCGCAAGATGATATTGGGCCCGTACAGAAATCCTCCATACCGAACACCGAAAACTACATGTACATCTCCTCAGAAGTCGCTCAGCCCACCTGCAAATGGCAACACCCGCAGTCCGTCGCCGAAGCGGAAGCTGCTAGCTGACTCATCTATACCTGATCCAGCACAACCACCACACCACATGGACACAGCACGCATGTCTGATGATGAGAACAGCCCTCTCGCGTATCCGGACAGTCCCCGGTCAGGCATCGCGAACCGTCTCAAGGATCTGGCAATTCGGCAGGCTCAACTCCCACCACCATCATCATCATCAGAATCAGCTTACGAAGAGCCAAACAGCTCTCAATCGCCGCGCAAAAAGGTGAAGCGCAACCCTCAGATTCGAGATTGGCGAGGTGATGTGCAATCCCGGAAATTGTTCAAGACAGGTAGTTCTACTCCTCCACCTCGATCACTACTGGAGATTCCGGATAGTGTGAGCGATAATTCTACGCTTTTACTGGAAGTGGGGGAGACTCCGCCACACTCTCGTGGAGAGGGATTAGATAGTCTGAGTGAAGCTGCTGATGTTATCATGGCTGAGCCAGAAGCTCATCAGTCGAGTCCGAGGAATCATAAAAGGATGATGTCTCCTCCACCTCCTCCTTCACCTTTGGAAGAGAAATCCCGTTCTGCTGATACTGTGGACACTTTCATGCTGTCGTCTGCTCAGCCTACGACTGACGAGGATACAATGTTCGATCCCTCTTCCTTAACCTGGCGCGACGAAGAGATTACAGGCCATTCACTCAACTCGCCGGATGACGATGGCGAAGGCATCAATGGACTTGGCTTTCGACCTACCGCTGCAATTGCGTATGCTCGGAGTCAGAAACGGAGACAGCAAGTGGAAAGTTGGAGGGCCCGAGAAGCTCGAGAAGCTCGACAGAGAAGGCTAGATCGGAGACGTAAGCCCAGTCGAAGCAGAGGAGCGAGCGGGAGTATGGATGGTGCGGGTGATGATGTCGCCGCGGGTGAAGATGGAAATGGCAGGAGGACGGTGAGATTTGCTGCATGATGTAGCGAAGTGATGACATTTAATGGGAAGAGAGGAAGAAGAAGCTTGAATGAAAGAATGGTAAGGTATTGGGATATGATGCGTTGTGGCCAACGACCATCGGTACAACAGGCCGGGCTGGTTCATTCGAGACCATGAGACAGAGTGAGTTCATATACCTAGGTATCGCTGTACCTTACCTTTACCTACTACTGAAACTCATCCCCTCCGTTCCCCTCATCAATAATGAAGAGTACCTTAATCAATCTTTCGGTGAGATTACCGACTGGAGGGCGGCAGGCGGGAGCCGGGTATCGCCAAGTCGGCGAGAAAGTCTTGGCTTAGTTCTAGTTCTATTCTATTTCTAGCCGCGAGCTCAGGGTACCGTGAGCACAACAACACCTCCCGATATCAAGGTACCTTACACTTCTTACCTTGAATCCACGTCACGGCGCAGGCAGGCAGGCAGGCAGGCAGGCAGGCAGGCAGGCAGATACTCGCAAGTCAACAATACGCCGCCTCGATACAATTGATGGATTTTACCTCGAGCCCTCGAAGACTGGGACTGGACTGGACTGGACTGGACTGGACTGGACTACCTCACGATAAGGGATCCTCGACTCTAGAATAGCCAAGCCGCGCGACACTCTGATTGAGACAAGACGACTTGTTAGAGGTGGCTGGCTAGCTGGCTGGATGGCGTGTTCTTTGATAGCTGGCATGGAGATGCTACCTCAAGATACGTCTTGGATTCCGTCTGGTGCGCGAGCTGCAAACCTAGGCAACATTGAAGAAGCCTCATGCTGGGTATCTTCGGCGATACTGTTCAAGATGGGGAGCTGGATTGTGGTACCCATACTCAGTTGAGCTCTGCTTTACTTGAGCCGCGCCGCGCCGCGCACTGATGCGATGGCTGAGGTCAGAAGGGTACTGTCTGGTCTGGGGTTTTAGGAGGCAGTTTGCTTGCTTGCCATGCCTTGGGTCTTGGCTTCGAAGGGTTTCCAGCGTCTGTATCTTCCTCCGAAGGTGTAGGATTGCCGAATGCTGTTGCATTGCTGGCACACTTAGTGCCGTCGCGGCATACATGAGGGCTACCGAGACGATTACCTGATGAGTGATCTTACCTGGATTCAGAGCCTACAGGGCCGATACATTTTGGACGACGCGTGCTGGCTTTTCTGGGAGCGCGAGTATGTGGGCATCGATGAACCGAGCGAAAGGTGTTCTGCTTATTGCGTATGGGCGATGAACGCGTACTTGCTGCTTCAGAGCTTCTCGGCCACATGAGATGCCTCTCCCTAAGATACATCTACCCTTGGAGGGGGTGACGTAGAGGCTGGAACCTGCAACACAACACAAGCCTATGCGATCTCAAGATCGTCCTGGAAGCTGCTCAAGACAGATGCTTTGCCCTCGGCGCGTTTCTGTATCATGCTGCTCTTGAGCTGGCCAGCACCGTGTTCGTGCAGTACTGGAAGCACTATCTTGTGGGATATCCAGAAACTACTCAAATAGACCCTCTGCTGGTCCCGGTCTTCACAAGAATCATGACTACACCTACTGGACATGGCTTTGGGCTGCTTGTATACCCGAAGTGTCTTGGCTGGTCATCGTCTCAGCTGGAAGGCTCCCGCTCTATCGGTCTGGCTGGCTATGTTTGCCTTTCAGCTGAGATCATCTCGTGACTCGGTTCTTGGGTGCTGACAGCCTCTGCTACATGCTTTGTTGGCTGGTAGCCGTGCTGCTGGGATCGTGCTGGACTGAAGGTATGGCCGTTGATGTTGGTGGTATGTGGGACGGTACTCGCAAGCTTGGTCTGCCCATGAGCATAAGACGGACAGTCGACCCTCCTGCTCACTGCATCGACACCCGGAGTGGCATATGTGCCTTGCTCTTCTATGCTATGCTATACTATGCTACGCGTCGCCAGGCAACGGCAACTCCCGCTGTTTACATGTGCCCTTCACCGGCGGCTACCTTATCGAAGATTCCTGCTCCTTCCTTCCTTCCTTCCTTCCTTTGAGCTCACATTCTTCTCAGTAAGGTATCTTACTTCTTCAAGAACACCTCACACCTGCTTGCTGGCCTCACAATCACCACAATCATTCACCTCACAAAGCGCTGCTGCACCAACCGACACGGCTCTTCCTAAGCTTCTCGTTCACTCTGCTCACCGGTCACCGCTTCTTCCACCTGCTCTTCTCGGGCTATAAGAGACACCCACCCCTCGCTCTTCCACCAACTCACCTCCACACCACTCCCATTCCACAACATCAACACACACTCTCATCGGCACATCCTTCCTTCCACAGTCACTAGCACTCTCACTACTAGGTAAGCCAAGATCCTCCTCTTCAGCAGCGCGCGCCTTGCAGATCACCAGTACCAAGCGGCTTCGCGAGAACCGTTCTTGTGCAGTATCTTGAGGCGGCGCCCGCGATATCACCACTCATACCTGCTCTTCACACAGACACAGACACTGATTCTCAATCTCCAGGCAGACCACAGTCACTCCTAGCTCACCACCACACCTTCGTCCCCATCATGGTCGGCACCGCGAAGTACCGCGTCAATGAGGGCAGCCAAAAGCCGCAGTCACCTCGCCCCGACACAGCAAACAGGTCGAGCTCCTCGTCGGTGTCGTCCTCGTCTGGCGCATCATCTACCTCTGACACGCGCGTGGCACGCTCGTCTCGCGGCTACGATGGCAACACAGATACAGGCCCGATGACTGAGCGCAATCCCAACGTCAACAAGATCACAGTTGACGCTCGAAACTTTGATCTCGGCATGTCTGGCTGGGCTACCGCCCGCGGCGTTGATATTGCCGGCGGAGTACGAAGGCCAGCACTTTCTAAGCTAGGCACGCCTGCCAAGATCGGAATCAACACTTACCACGTCGACTCCTTTCCGAATATGGCTATCTACCAGTTCGACGTAGAGATTGGTTCTGGCGCCGAGAAGCGTGGCGTTATTATGAAAGTCTGGGAGTCAAAAGCTGTGCAGGCTGAGATGGGCGCCTTCGCCATCTTCGACGGTAACAAGCTCGCTTGGTCGGCCAAGCCAATCTCTCGGGAGATCCGTCTTGTCATTGACCTCGACGCCGAGCAGGGTCGTCAACCTCGTGCGAGCCAAGATGAGAAGAACACCTTCCGTATTCGAATCCGCCAGACCAACAAGGTCGGCTTTACAGCCCTCCTTCATCATCTGCAAGGCAAGGCGTCCTTTGATAACACTTGCCTCGAGGCCATCAACTTTGCGGACCACTTGCTCCGCCAAACACCGTCTAAGAAGTACTCTTCAATCAAGCGTGCCTTTTTCCCGCACGGTGGCTCCCGCTTCGTTCTTGGTGGTGGCGTTGAAGCCTTCAAGGGTGTTTACCAGTCTCTTCGGCTTGTTCACCCAGGCCGTCTATCTATCAATGCCGACGTTGCCAATGGCACCTTCTGGCAGGCCAACAAGTTTCCCCTCGCTGCCAATATGGTCTGTGGTGGCCGCGACGTCTCAGACCTAGCCTCTAGGCTCAGCGACAAGAGAAATGGTGGCCCGAACAGCATTATTGGCAGAGCTCTGAAGAGAATGTGCAAGATTCATGTCACGGCCGAACACCGCGGCAAAGAACAGGTCGATAGGTATTGCATCGACAAGTTCATCTTCACGAACGCCAAGGAGTATATGATCGATTGTACAGATGCTGCTGGCAAGCCACAGAAGATGAGCCTGTATGCATACTTCGCCCAGAAGTATAATATCATGCTCCAGTGGCCAGCTCTTCCTCTGGTCAAGATGACCAAGGGCAAGAACACTGTCCTGCCTATGGAAGTTTTGAAAATCATCGAGAACCAGCGGTATAACTACAAGATGGACGAGAAGCAGACGTCCAACATGATTAGGTTTGCCGTCACTGCTCCGCCAGAGCGCTATCGCCACATTCAGGAGGGCATCAACTTGCTCAACTGGGCCGCTGATCCTGTCCTCAACAAGTACGGCGTCAAGGTGAACGCGAACAAGGCTACCGCTGAGGGTCGTGTATTGCCAGCACCTATCGTCAAGTTCGGCTCTGGTGAGGCTAAACCAGGTACAAGCGGTCGTTGGGATCTCAAGGGAAAGAAGTTCTTGCAGCCCAATACTGCACCTCTGAAGACCTGGGCTATCTGTGTCATTCCTGGTCGTCGTGGTGGCAAGCCGGATAAGACTGTAATCGAAGCATTCACCAAGGCCTTCATTGCCGGCTACATTGCTCACGGCGGCAAGGTTGAGAACAAGGCGCCAGCGATGATTCTTGCTGCTGGTGACGACACGGCTGCCTGGGTCACTGCTACTTGGAATGGAGCCGGCCGGCAGACTAACGGTCGCCCACAAATCCTGGTGTTCATCCTTCCGGACAAGGATAGCCTAGTCTACGGCCGTATCAAGCGCTCTACTGAGTGCCGCTACGGTGTTGTATCACAGTGTATACAGTATGCTCACGCACAGAAGATGTCACCGCAGTACATCTCAAACGTCTGCATGAAGTTCAACTGCAAGCTCGGAGGCATTACCTGCCGTGCTGTCGGTCCCAGGACTCCAAACGGTATCTTCACGAAGCCAACACTGATCATTGGCGCTGATGTCTCTCACGGCGCACCGGGCGCCAAGATTCCTTCCATCGCTGCGATGACCGTGTCTATGGACAAGTTGGCTACTCGATATGCTACTCTGGTTCAGACCAACGGCTACCGCACCGAGATGATCAAGACCGAGACAATCATACATGACCTCAAGCCTTTGATTCAGCACTGGGTTCAGACCGTCGGTGGTGGCAAGATGCCTCACGACGTGATATACCTTCGTGACGGCGTATCTGAGGGCCAGTACTCTCACGTTATGGAGCAAGAGGTTACGGATATGAAGCAGCTCTTCAAGGCCGCTGACGCAACTGCCAATATCAAATTTGTCGTTGTGGTCGGCTCCAAGCGTCATCATGTTCGTTTCTTTCCAGAGAAGGGCGACCGCAACGGCAACCCATTCCCAGGTACCTTGGTTGAGACATCAGTTACCAACCCTTTTGAGAACGACTTCTACCTCTGTTCTCACGCTGCCATCAAGGGTACAGCTCGTCCTTGCCACTACTACGTTCTGGCTAACGAGGCGGGCATGGGCAACGACCAGCTTCACACGCTGCTCTACGAGCACGCCTACCAGTATCAGCGTGCTTCTACGCCGATCTCGCAGCACCCGGCCATATACTACGCTCATCTGGCTGCTTCTCGTGCAGGTCCTCACGATCCCAACTGGGCTGGCAGCACCGACGGGCAGACCACCAACGCCAAGAAGATAGCGCAAGCACAGCAGCCTTCTCTCACCGGCTCTCGGGCTGACAAGAAAGGTGAAACCCACGGCTCTTCTACCGGCACTCCAGAGGATGCCGAAAAGCTCTTGCCAATGCCAAACGCGGGCGCTATCAATACCTCTATGTGGTACATCTAGAGGACCCAACAAACAAGTCCTTCAACATGGCAAATGTGACTGCTTCAAGACGGCTGCGACCATGGACACGAAGGCTTGGGTAGATGGCTAGGTGGGATATTTGAGGCTGACAGGCTGGCTGCCTGTTTGATGTGACATGGCGCCAGGGTCGCCACTGTGATGAGCTGTATGAGTACGATGAGGAACGGTCCAATAAGGGCATTCAGTGTATTAGCGACACTGAGGAGAATGAAAAAGTTTGGTTGGCATATGACACGGTGACTTTTGCTGTTTCAATAATGTGAACTTCTTTCTCGATATCTTTTGACTGCAGCGACCGAGCTCTACTTGTTGCTACTGAAAATGAAGAGATCAGAGAGTAGTGACGGCGCCAGACCACCACCAGACAGATCCTCGTCCGCCACAATTCCCACATATCCATGCAGCGTTGACAGATGAGCATTGCATTGCAGCGCCGCGCCCTTCTTTGCGGTGCAAACGCCGTACGTCCTGTCACCACACAATTCCTTTGTTGGGTAGTTCTATCAATCTCAGCTCGTATGTTTCATCTTAAGTAGTTACGAACCACAGATCTATCATCATCATCATCATCATCAACATCATAACACTCATCTTCCATCAGTTTATCCTTTTATTTCTCCCTTCCTCATGCCTCTTTTTTTTTCTTCCCCTTTTCCTTACAACTCCACCTCCCCACCCTCCTCCACCGCCCTCCTCGGCGTCTCGCCCACTCGATAAACCAACTTCTTCCCGGAGACTTTCTCGTTTTTCATATCCTCCATCCCTTGCAACGCGCCTTGCAAACCATCTGCGCCGACTTGTTCCGGATGCGTCTGGAGTTTACCTGCTTGCAACAAGTCCTCTGTGAGTTGGAAAAACTGTTTGGCAAAGTCGAAATCTTCGCGGATGGCGGGCGTGGAGCGATTGGCTTTGGTGAAGGGTTCGTTGAAGATTGTGTACATGAATGTCATGGTGGTTTCGATGTTGGGGTTGGGGTTGTTGGGGAGTTTGATGGGGAGGATGGTGCCGTATTTGGAAGGGTTGGAAGAAGAAGAGAGGGCTTCGGAGCAGATTGCTGCCGAGGGGGCGAGGGAGATTGTGTCCCAGACGAGGTGGAGAGAGTTGTTGGTGTCGCGGTTGATTTGTTTTCCTACGTCCGGGTCTTTGTAGTTGTAGACGGCGTCTGCGCCGAGGGATTTGACAAAGTCGTTGTTGTGGGGTGAGCAGGTTGTGAGGACTTTGTAGCCCGAGGCTTTTGCGAATTGGATGGCGAGGGATCCTGTTGCGGTGGAGCCGCCGTAAATGAGGACTGTCTGGGAGTCCTTGGGGATGGGATTGGTGGGGAGGTTGAGTTTGAGGGCTTTTTGGTAGAGGCCTTGGCCGACTGTGCTGACTCCGAGGGGAAAGGTTGCTGCTTGTTCAAAGGACATGGTCGAGGGGATTTTGACGAGGAGATCGGCTTTGGCGAGGGCGTATTCTGCGAAACAGCCATCTTCAGGTTGACTGGCGTTTGCGCCGTGAGTGGTGCCGGCTATGCGGTCGCCGACTTGGAACTGCTTGGTGACATCTGTTTGCTTCGTTAGTGACCCTGGCGGGAAATGTACATATGTGCTAGCTGGAACAGCTAAGGGAAGTGCTACGCACCACTTCCAACCTCCACGACAGTTCCCGCGAAATCACAGCCAGCGAGTCCATTCTCTGCTGCACGCTTGCCGTTGATATGCTTCCAGTCTGTTGGATTCAAGGCGATGGCCTCGACCTTGGCCAGCAGATATGTTGGTCTGATCTTGGGAAGACTGATCTCGGAGACCTTGGCCTTGTTGCCATGGATGGTAATGGCTTTCATGGTAGCAGGAGGAGCCATGGTTGCTGTACGTGCTGCTGTATGGGGATGTGTGCTGAGGAGTGGTCTCGTAAACAAGTTGCAGATATATCCAAGAAGAGGTCGTTAGATGTAGTGTAAGAAGAAGCTGTTGAGCTTGAGCATTGCATTGGCGAAGTGGAGCTATGTCGTAATGCTGGCCTGGATTAGAACTACATGTACCTCTTATTAAGCTGCTACAAGGGCGAGCGGTTGGAAGACCTCAAGTGATATGGATGTCCCAGCTCGCCAAAGAAGAAGTAGAAGTATAAAGTTGCAACGGCAAGGTGAAGTCGTCAGGACAAGTAAATGGCAAATGGTAATTGTACCGGTGATAACGTTTGGGGATTGAGAGACTAAGGTACCTACCTGCCCATCATGTCGCCTTGGCTGCTTTTGCTTCTTTTCTCGCCTTCTTCTCAACTTTCACCTTCTTCCTCTCTTCTTTGCTGGGCTCCCCTTTCGAGTCACCTATGCTTGGCTTCTGCGCAGTGTCCTTCTTCTTCTTCGTTGTCTTAGTTTGGGGTGTCTCCGGATTCTGTGCTTCAACAGCCGCACCATGTGCCCCGATCGTCTTCGGAAACTGCAATTTGCTGCCGTTTGCCTTTGCCTGTACATCATCCTCTTCGGTGTCGGAGCCAAGGCCAGGATCGCCGGGTCCGAATCCAGCAGGCTTGTATCTCATTCTCATCCCTTTCGGCTGTGGTCGTATGTCGCTGACGGAGGGTTGAGCAACATCTGCCGCAGCGCTGCTGCCAGTATTGATGTCTGCTTGCTTTTTGCTGAGGTTCGGAAGAGTTACTTTCTGCTTGATGCGTAGTGTTCGAGAGATAGGCTGCGGGAGACCATGATAGCCCGTGTTGCTCGGCACTGCCACGCTGAAGAGTTGGTTATTCGTGCTCGGGACTTCGCTTAAGCTGTACTCGGTTCCCTTGTGAGTGAGCACAGTGGCTTCGGAGCTTATTGCGTCCAAAGCCACGTCGCTGATGGATTTGAGGGAGACGTTGCTGGGGGCTACGATGTGCCATATCTGCTGGCCCGCAAAGCTGTTCGCCGAGAATGTGACATCTGTAACGTCCACACTCCGATAGCCATTGGGCGGCCTGAAGGGCTGCGCTGGTATGCTTTCGAGATTCACATGTTGAGCAGCTCGTGGCGCAGGCGCTGTATCCGCAGAAGGTTCTTGTTCGTCCTCTTTTTGACTCTCGCTGTCGCTGTCTGTCTCTTCGTCGCCGTTCGAGGCTACCTTCCCAACCTGCGCCACTTCGCCTGCATCCTTCAGCGCCGTCTTCACGCGCTTCGCATCAGGCTTCGCATCGTCGTCACTGGTCTCGTCGTCGCTCGACTCTCCGTCATCCAACGAACTCACACTCTCGGCCTTTCGTTTCACGCCATTGACCTTGGCAGGCACGATATCTGGCTTCTTGAGCGCTGGCGCATCAACCATCTCCTCATCTTCCTCGCTCTCGCTGGATGCGGAGTCCTCCTCGCTGCTATCGTCGTCGCTGCTGGGCGTGGGTTCTTTCGGCGGAGGAGGTGCTGGAGCTGGTATCGTCCTCGACTTCTTCTCTTTCTTGTCCTCCCCCGTGACTGGCTTGGGGCTTTTGGTATCTAGATTTGCAGCTGGCGCCTCTCCCTCAGAGTCCGAGTCGACGATACGCTCTTCGCTCAAGCCAGCCACCTTCGATTTCGAGATTGACGATTTGGTGCTTTTCTTCGTCGACTTGTCCTGCGCCTTCGCCTTCTTGGGCGCCGCAGCTTTCATTTCGGTTGCCTTGGCCATGATCGCTACTTCGACTCCTCTGTTGCAGGATACAAACTCATATCGTGGAGTTGCTGGCGAAGGTCCTCTGTTCACATGCTCGGAGGGATCGTCAAATATTTTTTGAGTTTAAGGTTTGAAGGAGCAAAAAAGCTTCGGGAATGGATCTCTTCTCCGCCGACCAACGACGACACACGACAGTGAGATGCCCACCAAACGAAAAGCACAAGACGCCTTTGGCAGATCCAAGCAGAAAGACGCATCCAAGCAGCTGTTCAGCAGCGATGGCGTCTCTAAGCCACAGCTCAGCGCATTTGCCGCCGCTCAAGCCGCGACACAGCCTCCAGTAGAAGATCATTCAACAATATCCGATCGAGAACAAATCCTCGTGTCGACAATCGCAGAAGCGCCCTACAACGGGCATCACAGCAGCAGAGCCAGTCCAGATGTCTTGTCCGAGGATGACGGCGACGAAGGAGATCAGTCTGTGACTGTGCCAACACGACCAGAAGTCCGACTGTCGAAGATATCGGCAGCCAGCGTGGTGCGTGACAATGCTGAGGGTATAGAGCTCGCGCTGCGGCCGAATGTAAGTCATGGAGATCATCTGGGTCAAGTACAGGTCGATTCGAGCCGCATAAAACATCCGCAGACAGTCTGATCGTCTTGTAGGAGCATGTAACGTTTATAGGGGAGTACGATCTCGAGGTATCGACTGGCGTGGTCACAATCTATGGAGCGATGCTCCACCCAAGCCGCGGCGTGCAAAGAGTATACGCACCGGCTGTGTCACCTCTGCCAGTCATCCAACCTTGGAAGCAAGAAGCCACGTTCCGGGTGACTTCAGTAGATTCTGGACTGCAGAGCATGGAGAGTTTATCGCCCCTCTTCCGCAATTTCGCCGCCAAAGATCTGGCCAAAGGACGATCGTTCGCTCTACTGCGCACGACAGGCGATGACTCTGGGGCGAGAAGTTTAGCACCGCTTGAAGTCGATGAGGGCATCAAGAAGGTCCGTCTCGACCCTGAGGGACCGTCACCTAGAATTATGGCTGTGGGGCCAAAGTCATCTGGAAAGTCTACCTTCAATCGCCTTCTTTGCAATATGATCACAAGCCGAGCAGGTAAAGCGAAAGCTCGATGTCTATACCTTGATCTGGATCCTGGACAGCCCGAATTTGGTCCTCCAGGCCAGGTCGCACTTGTTGAAGTCACGGCACCTGTCTTGGGACCACCTTTCACGCATGCTGCATCGACGCGCAGTACAGCTTACCGAATGATTCGATCGCATACGATAGCGGCGACCTCTTTCAAGGACGATCCGGAGCATTATGTCGCCTGCGCTGTTGATCTGGTGAACCATGCTGTGAAGGATGTGCCGATAGTGGTGAACTCTTGTGGATGGGTCAGCAACCTCGGCGCCAGTACGATGGTGGCACTTGCTTCTAAGCTAGCCATTACAGAGATTGTCAGTCACACTCTCATGTATCTACCTGTGCCCGGGTGCTCATGACTGAGCATCCAGCTCGAAGATCAACAATGATTCGAGCTCAGGAGCATGTGCTAATACACTCAATAGATTCTCTTGGAACCCGTCGACTCCGACCTTGCGCATGAATTGGCTACAATCACAGGCAGTAGCCCAATACGTATACCTCGACGACAGCGACAACAGGCATCTCGAACACCAGCAGAGCTGCGCGCAATGCAAACCATGACCTACTTCCATCAAAAGCCGACAGAAAGCACAACCAAATGGATCTCAAACCCTATCAGCAGCATCCGACCCTGGATCGTGGCTTACGTGGGGGAAATTCCAGGACTCACTGCCATCCTAAACTACGGACACGCACCACATCCAGACTTCCTTGAAGAAGTCCTCAATGGTTCCATCGTAGCCATCGTAGTCATTGATCAAACCCTTCTCGACCCCGACGACGTACAGCGTACAACAATAGAAGACCTGCCTTACCTCCCACCAAAGGACAACACAGGCCATACACCTCCTCTCGACCCACGACGAAGCCACTGCATTGGCTTAGCACTGATACGAGGCATTGACATCGAAGCCAAAGCCTTACACCTCGTAACCCCTCTCCACGAAAGCGCTATTGCAGCTATCATGGGACAACACGTAGTATTAGTCAGAGGCGGATTCGACTCCCCCGACTGGGCGTACATGGAGGATCTGTACTCGAACAAAGACGCAGCTGCTGCTGATCACGACGACATGGAAGAGAGACCGTGGGTGAGTCGGCAAGGAGAGCAACAAGCGGGAATTGAAAGCGCCGTCTGGAGATTGAGACATCCCCCTATGGCTAAGGATGTGCGGTGATTGTGAGCACATATGGAGTTTGTAGGGTGAGGGTCACACATCAGGGAGAGATGGTTTTTATTATCATCGTCGTAGCCTAGGTACTCCATAGAGCCCGTCCTCGTCATACGCCTGTGCCGAACCCTTTTTCCTTTCTTTTGGGTGCTTCTCTTGTGGTCGCATGGAGTTCATACGACAGCTGGGCATGTGCTTGCACACAACTCTCCCTACAATAACTAACCAACCAACCAAATCCCTACATAGCTCCTCTCCATGATGAGAACAACCAATGCATTCATCTCATGGTGATCAAAGAGCTACTGAGTTTGAGGACTTTGATGGTGAGATGGCGTCTTGGTGGCGGTGGTGGTAGTGGTGGAATGAGAGGGCACGATGGAAGTGGTACTTAGTAACTTCGAAATTACCGAAGTCATGGTTGGTATTGTTCAGCTGAGGGTTGAAGGTATGGTGCTCAAGATTCCAAAATGTAAGGATATCTTGGGGTAAGCGAGGCAAATCGTATAAAGACTAGGATACGGTCGGCCAGAGTGGCCATCCGCCACACGTTACCCCCGGCGTTTCAGTAGTTCTTTATATGCTACTACATTTCTTCTCTATATACTACGACTATATACCTTAGTATTACTATTACTAGATCTATTACGTATCTTACTTCTAGAGGGAGAGGAAGTAAGTAAGGAGAAGAGAGAGAGAGGAAAAGGGAGTAAAAAGAAAGGAAGGAGTAAGGATAAAGTAAGAGTAGGAGGAAGAAAGGAAGAAGTAGGAACAAAGTAAGAGTAAGATAAGGAATAGGGATAGAAAGGAGAGGAAGAAGAAGGAATAGAAGAGGAGAGAGAAAGAAGAAAGAGAAGAGAGAGAGAGAGAGAG
>KZ105629.1:0-11329 GCA_000504405.2 Mycosphaerella sp. Ston1
TAAAGCTAAGGTATATTAAACAAACCTTAATCAAAGTTGAGCCCTCTGATTACATAATCAATTAATTTTTCGGCGCTCTGCGGGTTTGATTGATTGGGGACCACCCTAACTTGCTTGTATGCAAACCTAGGTACCTACCTACTAGTACCTTAGTAAGGTAGTTCTACTCTACATCTCTCCACCAGGCCTTCATTGTTGCCTTCTTGCTCACAACACCAACAACACTGCTACCAACACACCCACGCCTACCCATCCACGCACGCACGTCCACACACAGACACTCAACACACACTCACACACACACACAAGCACATACCTCCCCTGGTTATACCTCCCCCGTCATGGGCGAATCAAGGTCAGACAGAGCACCACAAATGCATTGCAGACCCTTCTAGTTACTAACAGATGGCGCAGACAGGAGCTGCTCGCGTGGCTCAATGGTCTCCTGCAGCTGAACCTCACCAAGGTGGAACAGTGCGGTACTGGGTACGTTTTATGCTGATCAAACGTCCAACTCCTCACTCACTAACTGACCGTTGCCAGTGCTGCGCTATGCCAGATTTACGACTCCATCTACCTCGATGTGCCAATGAGCAGGGTCAAGTTCAACGTGAACGCCGAATACGCCTACCTGGAGAACTTCAAAATTCTCAGCAACACCTTCCGCAAGCACCACATCGATCGCCCCCTACCCACCGAACAGCTGGTCAAGTGCAAGATGCAGGACAATCTTGAGTTTTTGCAGTGGACGAAGAAGTATTGGGACCAGTATTACCCTGGCGGCGACTACGATGCGGTTGGCAGAAGGAAGGGTGTTGCAGCAGGAGGCGCTCCTGCGCTGCCTCCAAGCGCGTCGCGGACATCGGGCGCTGCGAGTGGTGCACGAAAGCCCGCCGGCGGCATTGGTTCGGGTGCTCCTAGAGCAAACAGTCGTCAAGCTGGCGTCGGCGGGGCTGCATCTGCGGTATTGCAGCAGAAGAACGCCGAGCTGATGGAGACAGTACAAGGACTGGAGCGCGAGCGCGACTTCTACTTCAGCAAGCTTCGCGATATCGAATTGCTCATCCAACAAGCAATGGAGGCCGACGCAACGCTAGAGGAGGACGAGAACAGTCTGCTCAAGCAGATTCAAACCATCCTCTACTCGACCGAGGTGAGTGCGCCCACGAAATCCTGACAGCATGAAACTCTGTATTCATGGAAAACTAATGTATGGCAGGAGGGCTTCGAGATCCCCGCGGAAGCCGATGGCGCCGAGGTTGGCGGTGACGAAGAGACGTTCTAGAAGAAACAGTCTCTCCCGGTTACGCAATCCCCGAGAAAAGAGCATGACATACCATAAATGATACCACTGCAGCGTTTGATGAGGAACGAGAGGGACGAGGCTTTGATGAAGGCTTCAATGAGCATTTGACGGAGCTATGCTGCCGTATTGGGCAGCCGTATGGCATTTTCGGTTTTGTTCGAAGGACGCCGAATGAATGCGAATGCAAAGATAACTTCGCGGCCAGTTGTTGGACATCTCAGTGGCGCTCCCAACTGACTCGAATCGCCCAATTGCTCCCTGGCTTGATGCAAAAGTCTGTATCAGGCCAAGTCCAGCGGAGGTGATAGTGCTGTCTATTCCGAACGTGATGGCGTCTCAAATGTAAACTACAGGACACAGCTACGAGACTACTAGCAAGCGTAGCACCGAATTCATGGCAACTTTTCGAAGGGCGATCCGAGCTACATTTGACTTAGCAATGAAAGAGTCGATCGTCACTCACGGGGAGACTTGACACGAGCTACCTAAGTGTATAAAACTTGTGATGGTGCGTGCGTGCGTGTGTGGGTGGGTGGCTATGGCTATAGTGTGACGGGCCTCTTATATTGTTAAGGTACCTTGCCACGCTGTCTGTGGGAGGGGTTTGTATTGGTAAGACTTCCTTTATGCCAATTCGAGTCAGGCAGGGGAAAACTCCAGAGGATCCCCTTGATCATACAGATTACAGAATTACAGATATTTACTTCCCAGTAGTAGTACCTATACATATCATCAGCCCCAGACAATGGATGCGGCCCGTCCGTTTCGGAAGCTGCCGATCAAGGCGTCTCTCTTCACGCTTTCTCGTCTTCCTGCATGTGCCCATTCTCTTCGGGCAAGCAGTCGTGATCATCCAAAGCAAACTTGCTCTTCTGCCGCAGAGTCTGGCCCTGCGTCAAGAACAGGAACGGCGTGAACGCGAATACCGACGCCACAGCTGCCAAGATAGTGGCTGCGATGTTGGTCCCTAAGCCCGAGAACATCTGATATGCAAAGAGAGGAAAGACTGCAGCGGCGAGCGTCCGAGTGGCGCTGAGCGCTGATACTGCAGATGCGGCATATTCGCCGTAGCTATCAGTGACATAGCCAAATAGGACATACGAAAAATCTGTCGTGGCGAAGCCGACACATATGAGACCAATCATGGACACTGGCCAGGGAACAGTTGTCACTCTTGGAGGTACCGTCCACGCAAAGATCCAGAGCCCGATCGCAAGACCAGGGCATGCTATCGCAAAGGACCTGATTTTGGTCTCTGGCACGATGCGGACGTGCTGAGCCTGGAACTTGCGAAACAGATGATCGTCGTAGAAGCGCGGCAAGATGTCCAGAAG
This sequence comes from Mycosphaerella sp. Ston1, assembly GCA_000504405.2. Classification (NCBI taxonomy): domain Eukaryota; kingdom Fungi; phylum Ascomycota; class Dothideomycetes; order Mycosphaerellales; family Mycosphaerellaceae; genus Mycosphaerella; species Mycosphaerella sp. Ston1. The sequence goes on from KZ105629.1 coordinate 2,641, forward strand.
TACTCCGATGAGAATGGCAATGAATGAAAGCGATGAGGAAACCTCCGAAAACGTGTTGTCGAATGGTGGATTGGTGTATGCCACCGTCAGCCCGGCTGTCAGACCGTACAGCAGTCCAAAGCCAATCCCGCAAAGGGCGGCACAGAACATCACGATGGGCTCAACGCACAAATACTTCAATGGCCGAAGTAGTGATTCTTGTGCAAAGGCCTTGAGACTGAAGCCCTTCGACGATGATGATTCAGCCTGTAGGTCATCTCGCCCAATACCTTCTTTGATGGCTTGAACCTTGCCTTCCAAGAGTTGATCGGCCTTGCTCTCTCGGACTCCGAACGCGAGAGCAGCCGAAACAGCAGATGCAATGGCAGAAATATAGAACACCCATCTCCAACCGCATCTTTCTGTGATGTAACTGGAATAGACAGGGCCCAATGAGAGGCCAATAAAGCCAGACATCGTATAGCCATATACAATCCAGACCCTGTCTCGTGCGGCATACATGTCGTTGAAGTTCCCGAACGCGACAGTCGCTGGTATGGCCGCTGCCACGCCTTGGAAGAATCGTCCAACGTACACTCCAGCGACGGACGGGACTGCCGCAGTGATGATCGAGAACACGCAAAACATAAAGGACGCCACGATATACAGCGTTCGACGACCAAATGTCTCAGACACTGGAGCCAGGAATATCCCGCCGACAGTCTGGCCAAGGAGATATATCGTGACAAACGCAAAGTATGCAAGCGTTCTGCTGATATGATATTCCTTTCGCGCTGTGTCTGCTGCGCTTGTCTAAGTCCAGCTGTTAGTCGTGCCTGGATATACAGAACGAGACATGCTCACGCCCGCTGAACTGATCCCAGTCATGTACAGCTCTAACCAGCAGATGATCGTGGTGGTGTAAGCCTTGGTCGATGGTCTCCAGTTCCGTGGATGATCGGAGGCATCGCTATCCCAGCATACGTGACTGCCATCCAAGTGGACTCCATGGCGCTCGAAGATTTCGTTCTTCAGTGTCTCTGCAGACGATTCGACGTAGCTCATTCCAGAAGCCTACAGTATAGGATGGGATTGCTCTCGGGGATAAAAAAAATTGATGGAATACGCGGTGGTCATTCTGAAAAGAGACGACCAGCCTAGAAGAGAAGAGTATCCGAACGCGAACTACGCCTCCAACGTTCGACCCCGGACGATGACGCCGATGTACTCTTCACATGAAGGTGACAAGCAGTCGTACTGTCTGTCTACGGGTTTGAGATGAGGTTAAACCTTTCCAAGTAATGGCTGTCCACGAGTGGTCTCAAATTAGCGCAGCTACCTTACCTTCTCCTATATTGGCTAAGTTGCATGCGGGAAAGGTAAAAAAGGTCTTAGCAAGGACCTCTAGGACCAGATCTGTACCACGTGGTGCGCGATGCATGACGCCAACATATATGTCCGATCTTCGATGGCCCGTAGATACTAATTTGTCATGACAATCGATAGATTTGAAGGTAGATTTGAAGGTACATGTAGTATTCAGAGTTGTAACGACGCCTGACGGATAGCAGGCAGGCAGCAAGAGAGAGTTCACGCATCATGCCGGAGTTTCGAGATGTTTGTTCCGGTTAATTAAAATCCGTTGACTACATGTACAGAAAGAAGACTGTTGTTGCATCTTTCTAACATATCGGGGGTCCATGTCCGCTCTACGATTGTATATCTCGATCGAATCGCGTTCCTTCCGAGCAATTCTCACGCCACAACCACCGCACAATGCACTCCAAAACGCCAATCCGGCTAAACACTGCACGTCGCGATTCAAGTGGTCACGTGTACCGCTTGGAGAGCCAGCCTTTTGTCCTCCCAAATTCACCTCACCCCCTCGTATAGTATAACAATCAACCAGTAATGCGGTACTGGATCGGCTTGAAACTCCCGCCGTTGGACTGTAACGCACTACACGCAGTCATTGCAACGATGAGATCCATCTTCGCCACGAAATCGATATGATCTCCGGCCTTGGAAGTCGGCGGCAGGACCTTCAGCTCTCCCGTTTTGGAATCAATGGGGACGTTCATAAAGCAATTGAACGCGCAAGGAATCTGGTCTTCGGATATTCCAAACTGCTTGATGGCATGGGCAATATTCCCGAAGCAGCCTTGATGCGGTTCTTTGTGGCCATAGATGATACGGAACGTGTCGCGGGAGCAAGGCGTCAGGAGGAAGTCATGTCGTCCACACGTGTCTTCTACAATCTCGAGCATGATGTTGCTGCGATTCGAGTATATGGGATCTCCCGTCGTGAGGTAGATCCGGCTTGCGTAGTCCAGAGTTCTGCCGTTGGAAATCACCTCGTGCGGGTCGTGCCGGTTGAAGGCGACTAGGTCGGAGACTTGGACTCCTTGGGGGTCAATGACGGTTAATCGTTGGCCTTTGTTGAGCGTGAAGGCGGTGCCGGTCCGGGGTGCGATTTCGATGGTGTTCGACATCGTTGGCAGGTAGTGATCAGCGTTTGGGGCTTCTGATTGTTTGATTCTCGAAAGTGGTTTTTCATCTATGCGGAATGCTGCTGCGAGGGCAATGATCGATCAAACCAAGCTTCAGTCGTCAGGTCAAGGCGATTGTGGGGAAAAGCTTGTTCGCCGACAGCCTGGAAGTGCAGTAGTAATTGTAATTCGTATAGAATGGTCGGTTTTAGAGTGTCCAGATCGTGGCGTCGGCGGGAGGGCGATCTCGTATGAGCCGCGGACATTCAAGAGAGCTCTGCTTCTACCATTGGCTCAGAAAGGAGGATGTCACTGGTCGGATGCGGCTGCGTGTCTAGATGGCATTCCCCTTGGTAGATGGAGTAATAAAATGTCAGGTACTGTACCTAGTACTGTCATGCACAGCGTGTACGTCATGACTAGCTTCGTCTTCCTCCCGCGTGCTTTTCACGCTAGCGTCGCGCTACCGCTACTAGCAGAACGAGGTAGTGTCGAGACATCACGGACTTAATGATACGTTGCTTGCGTTAGTATTGACCGCTCATCGTGACTTGGACGCCTTTCGTGGCAACGGGGAGCCGCCGGCTTTGACTTTGCTTCATCAAGTTAAGGATGGGCGTGGTGGCATATCCATAGGGCATCTTGCTAAACTGCCCCCTCCCCACTTTGTGGATGCAGATGCGACAACATGCAACTTGCTATAATCATCGTCGTCTTCTTTAGTGGTCTATACGTGCCTACATTAATAGCGTCACGACCTCGAAAAGCCCGGCAAGATCTCGCCAAGAACTTCAACCACCTCATCCAAGGAATACTCGGCGTACTAGGAGGGCAACAGGTCCCCGGATATGATGATTCGCAATCGAGAGAAGAGGGCGGAGTGCTCCAGGATGAGCCGACTGGTCTGATGACCAAAGAGCAGATCGAGTCGAGGTTTGGCATGGACTCGTGGCAGCGACTTGCATACGAGGAGTTCCGTTCAACCATCCTCGCCAAAGGAAGTGGACTCAAGACATTCCCATGTGTCTATGCCACCATGGGATACCGAGAAGGGTCTCATCGGTACATCTTCCTCGAGAGTGACGATCCCAGCGAACCGCGAAACGTTCGAATCGTGGCTCCGGCGCTGCGAGCCTATCTGCGAATGTCGAAGACTCTTGGCAACAACACGAGCATGGTAATCATGTCAGCTCCAACAGAAGGTGAGCCGAAGTCAGTGGAAGAGTACAATCTCAGGTTCTGGGAGATGCTTCGAGGGCTCAGAATTTGGGACATGACACCTTGGCCAGAAGAGTTCCCGCAAGATACGCAGCATGAGAATTGGGCGTATTGCTTTGATGGCACGCCTCTCTTTCCAGTGGCTTTGACACCTGCGCACCAGAAGCGTTGGTCAAGACATGCTCCCGTGCCGTTGATCGCACTGCAGCCAAAGTGGGTATTGGACAGACTATTGGAAACACCAGAGAAGCGCGAAGCTGCGACCAGCAAGGTCAGGAAGTTGTTGAAGCAATATGATCAGACCGACGTCAGTCCGGATCTAACCACGTACGGCGATGTCGGCACCAGTGAAGTTCACCAGTTGTGTCTTCTCGACGAGAATGAGACGGCGGATATTCCATTCCATGACTTCGATAAAGGCGGTTCATTGGTGGCCTTTTCGAGCCGCTCGCCCCGAGCTAGCGCGTGAACTTCGATTAAAAGCATCCTGTAGCGTTTTGTCGTTTTCTTTTCATCGAGCGCAACGCATGTTTGTTTCGAGTTGTAGCGATGAGCGATGTGTCACTTGACAAGTGCTATGCCGGGCCAAATACAGTAGCCAATTAATATGCAAGTATTCCGACAGATCAACACCTCCTTTGTCGCCTTGTCGCTTTCCCTGATCTTTCCAGCTTTCTGTTCGCGTTAAGAGTGTGGGCAAACCTCCAGCAGTACTGTAACACTTCCGGCGTCCTTGCCACGGAGATCTTTCAGCGCCGGGCTCCGGCTTGGCCCAGTGGTCCTCATCAGAAGTACATGTGTCCTTTGATAGCGCGTCACGCTCGTTGAGTTTGCGAGCCGAATCGAGAACGTTTTTGTCAATGACTGACAGAATACTATGTGGGCGGCAAACCAGCCTAGTTATGGTTCTTCCATGGCGTCTGAGAAGTACCTACCTGCTTGTGTGTAGATGCATGCATACATTACATGTAGGTGTCTTTGTAGACATGGTCGTAACGCGTCGAAACTTCACATTCAATTGACGTGATGTTGACAATGATGTCATTGATCGTTCAAGGGGCCCTGATATGATAAGGTAAGCAACAACATAAGGTACCTAGGTAGCATGGAAAACTCATGGCATATCAAACGCTTCCCAAACGGGAAATCTTCCTTCACTCTCAACGATATGTCCTCGCCTTGTTCTTCCTCTCACAGCGTTATGGCCGTCAATCATGATATCCTTCTTGGCTGTACCCTGTTCTGGACAAACCCAGTCGTCGATATGAAAGCCTTCTTTGTCAAAGTGATCCCCAATATGCTGGATTCGAAATTCCCAGGCACGTGCATCGCGGACCTGACTGTCCTTGTGCTCGGAGTGTTGGGGCTGGGCTATCAGTGTCTCGCAGAAACCACACCAGAAATTCCCGCGTCCGGTCTTGCCCTTTCGAGATCGCGTGCACGCTTCTCCAATGTCAAGGTCATTGGCTAGCCCATGCTCGGGGCTTTGTCGAGGCTGAGCCAGGGCAACAGAAGTGCTGATTGGTAGATGCAGGCAAGTTTTGTCTCCCGTTAAGGATGAGCGATGAAGAGCGCATTTGAAAGACTCTTGAACATCGTGCTGAGAGGTCTCATGGCGTTTCCAATCGTTGCGGCTGCCAAACTTCTTTTGGCAGCGAGGGAATGTACAGCCGTATGGGCGTGTGTGGCGTTTCATGTGCTTTCTGTTTGTTTTGCCAGGTTAGCACTGGTGACTCTGTCGCTGATAGTACGATGATGGTGATGACGGCGGCGTGAGGTTGTTGTTATTGTGTTTGCAGGTGGTAATGGTATGATCGTACTTTAGATCGCATTCGCGTCTGTGGGACTTGTAGCATGATGGACACTGGTGATGATTGTCGAAGCGGAGCTGAGATGCCGTGGCACGGGACTGAATTGTGTTCGTGCAAGAGGGTGCATCCTCGGCATCTTGAGATCCATACAGAGAAGTGAGAGAAACTTCGCATTCACTGTCAACAGAACTAAATTGCTGATCGCTTGCTGGCATATAGTACTGTGACGAGTGTTCTCCGTACGACGAGACTGGTAGGCTTCCTTCCTGGGCACCGTCGAGCTGCATGGACCAGGTACTGTAATCGATATACGTCACATCGTCCTGCATAGCACCGCCCATGGCAGCCAGCGTATTGTCCTGCAGGTCGGAACCGGGAAACAGTTGAGCGAAGTCATCTTCATGCGATAGTTCGTTGAGCTGCTGCTGATGCGATTCGTCGGCGAGCTGGATCCGATAGTATTCGAGCTCGTTATGATCGCCATGGGATGTCTCACTCTGCGGCTCAACGAAGTTCACGGCAGATCTTGTCTCCAGATCGGCGGGAATAGCATCGTTAGGTCGGTATGCTTGGGAGCTGTGAGTACATGTAGGTCAGCATGTGTATATTCGATGCCAATCAGGAGTACCCTACGATTCGAGCAGACGCCCCTCGTCCCAATTCGTATGCTTGCGTCTGATGTGCGCTTTGAAGTTGTCTCGTCTTGGCCAAAACTTGTTCTCCTTGCCCTCCGATTGCTGCAGACACGCACAACAAATGAACCCAGTCGGATTGCCCACAGCAGGCCTGAGGCAGTGGACACTCTTCTTGTGTCTTTCCAGATCGTTGACTGTCGCAAAGCCATCTTTTCTGGTACAGCCGTGTGCCGTACAGTGATGGCGTTTTAGGTGAGTTTCTGCATGCTTTCTGCGACAATGTCAGTACCCCCGCAAATTCTAGTGTAGCGTTGATACTGACCGCGCATCAGAGTGATTCTTGGGCCGACGACCACATTGTAGGCAGGGTTCCATCGCTGGTTTTCGCGGGCCTGTTGCTTCCACGAGCCTACTATTACCTTCCGTAAGGACGGTTTGGGGACCCGATGGCCATTGTCTATTGTTGGCAGAATGTAGTCCATAAGGGGATGAAGATAATCCGAAGGTATACTCGTTTCCATTGGTACTTGATCCAGTTTTCGAGGCGACCGGCTGTGATACGTAGCCTGAGTCCGCAATAGAAGGGTTATAGGAAGAAGAAGTCCGCTTCATCATGGCTCGACTGTCGGTTTGCATGCACTCCGTCATGGCATCTAATCTGGTAGAAGGGCCAAGCTGCCATCCAGCACCTGGGATTTGGCCATAGAGAATACCATGCTGTCCCTGTCCATCCCATGGCTGGACTTGTTCTGATTTGGTCAGTTGCTCAAGTGGTATCTGGCCAGCCTCTTGTGCCAAATCATCAAGACTCGAGAGGTCAAGGTTGTTGGGATCAGACATGTGTCGCTGTCGAAAGTGAGATTGATCATACATCGTCTACTGCTTCCAATTCATATCTCATGCAACGAAGTCACAAAACGTCGAAGATGTGAATGGACTGAACCCAGAGCGTGAGCTCTAGCCAACATCACAGCTGAGGCCTTTGCTCTTCTTGAACCAGTTGCAAGCATAAGGTATAAAACGACCCCTCAGCCGTGTGTAACCCGAATGAAGGCAACCAGTTCGCACGCAGTGTGTGTACGCTAACCATGCATGAGGGCGTCGCGGCAGAGCGTTCCCATTGGTCAGCTTGTGCATGATTGAGAGGCCGCACTGAAGTACTGAGTAGTTTGTCAGTGATCCTGCGCGCTGGGCATGGCGCAATTCGCAGCGTTCAAGGCGCACTTGTTCGTACACCACCCGCTCTGACTGGTATACTCTGGTGTATGAACCAAGGAGCGGCGATCAGGTCAGAGAGGTATACGTGTTACAGACTGCCGTGTCAGCGCTCGTTCCGCGATCGATAGGACATTCCAAACGATGGGGTAGACATGACAGTGTACATGTAGGTATTGTTTACAGATAGATGCATGGGCTCACCGGACTTCCCCCACCGAGACTTGAAACTTTGCTCAACCTCGTCCATTCCAGCTACTTTCTTGCTCTCCTCTCATAATCCGGCTACTCACGCGCTGTAATAATTCAGGCCTGTTTCTGACCTTGCGTAGAAAAGTCCCAAGAGTTCAAGTACCCGGCGCCATGGCAGAGGTAATTGGCAAAGCCGAGCCATGCAAGATATGGAGCCAACAGCCAGCCAGACGTCTCGTCCACTTGGCCCCATATATAAGCCAAGTAGCCCACTGTGCCCGTCAGAGCAATGATATCGGCGCTAGCAGCTACAGGCTTCTTCCAGCCAAAGAAGAGAGGTGTCCAGACCAAGTTCAACGCCAATTGAATGGTGTACAAGGTTGCGCCATGCTGTGAAATACATTAGTAGAGCACAACCTCATATTCAAATCAGCGAGTGGAAACCTTTGCGAGCTGTACTGTGCGTGGATCGATGCTCGTAGTGCCGATTGTCCAGGCACGATAGCTAGCATATCCCATTGCACCATACAAAGCTGTCCAGACCGGGCCGAAGATCCATCCAGGAGGCTTCAAGGGTGGTTGACGCAAGGCTGCATGGAACTTCTTCGTCTCTGATGGGGATATGGCGAAGCCTGAAGAATGGTCAGCGGTCCGGAACTACCTGGCTGGGTACTGTCGACAAGTCACGACTGACCAATAGCGGTGCCGGCAGCTATAGGGAGGAGCACGGCAGCGGCAGGCTGTTCGAAGAGAAAGGCAGGGAGCGTGATGGAGGGGATGTAGGTGGTCATGGTATTGGCAATACAGTACTGCTTGTTGAGGATACTGGTATGGCAGCTTGGGGGAGAGAATGTAGTGTACGACACGTAGTTCTATGTATTTTTGGGTTTGATGGAGCTGGTGCTGGGGGCTCCCTCGCACGGCCACTGGTCGGCTTCTCTGTGGGGCTTGGAACTAGTTCTAGTGCTGGTATACGGATACGGATACACTCAAGCTCTCACATCCATCTTCGTCCGTCCCGTCTCCAGCTTCACTTCACTACTGCACTCCGACGACACACCACCAAGTCGTCCTTTCTTGACCGCTCTCTTCACGTTCGTACTCTCCCGTCATCGACTTCATCTTCATCTTCATCTTCATCTTCATCTTC